>JAIPRN010005286.1:0-11159 GCA_025469175.1 Geopemphigus sp. TES_GeoC_2020 | reverse complement strand
AAGAACAATTGGCTATTGTTAATAAAAAATATTCAGAAGATCCTACAGTGAAAATTTTGGAAAAATTGGTTGAAGGTCAACAAAACAAAGAAAAACAAAGTATAAAAAAATTATCTGAGAGATTCGTAATTGAAAAATTTGATGGAAAAAATTCAAGTGCATGTCAGTGGATGGAGGTATTTGAAAAAGAATGTGCGAGATTTGATATAGAAAAAGATGAAGAAAAAATTAAAATCTTTAGACTATTTCTAGAAAAATCATGCACTGATTGGTAATCTTCCATGATGATCAAGCTTACTTTATATTCCCAATGGTCAGAATGGAAATCGAGTTTTTTACAAACCTACGCCAATAAAGGTTGGACTTCTAGCAAGTATGCTTTATCTTTCAAGTACCAATCAGGATCTTTACTAGAATATGCAGTTAAAAAAGAAAAACTTTTACTTGAAGTAAGAAAAACAATGGATGAAGGGACCTTAATCGATATAATTGCATAATAATAAATCAGTGTTCGCAAAGGACAAGTATGATATCGGAAAGGTAACGGATTATGAAGCACACATTGATCTAATAATGGAAAAATATTGCAGTAAAAGACCATATCGTTGCACAATGGAAGACAAGAAAGAGATTGAAGACCAGGTTGCAAAACTATTGCATAAAAATATTATAGAAGAATCATATAGCCTATTCACAGCCCCGGTCACATTAGCCTATAAAAGAGATGAGAATAAAAGATCGAGATTGTGCATAGATTTTCGAGACTTAAATAAAATAGTTGTATCTCAATCACAGCTATTCCCTCTTATTGAGTGTCATTTTTCAATACATTATTACATCAAATTACATCGAAATATGTTTATGTTATTATTTCCCACAATGATGATAGCTGTGAATATCATTAAATATAGAAGACCGGAAAGGCGATTCGTACCAAGAGACAAAATGAAAGACCGGTGACGTTGCAGCGAGCCGACGATACCTGGGGCGAAAGAATTTAAGTAAAATCAAATTCAAATTGTTCCAAATATTTTTTTCTCGAACGCGGTGGCGAAATATATCTCTACGATTTTTCGATATTTATCGCGGAATTCAGATAAGCACCTGGTTACTATCCAACGAAACTCCTTATGCACTTAGAAATCGTCAATATTTCCCGACGCATCTTTTGCGCGTCGGACGATTCGAGGGTGCGCTATTATTGAATTATATACGAATGTCTGAAGGGTTTCCGTTCGAGGCATAACAAAAACCGAAAATCGCTTAATATTGTATATAAATTATATGTACGTTTATCGATTTCGGGGACATCAACAAGACCGGTATACTCAAAGCTTTTTCATAAAAAACGATCTATTTAAATCGCGTTTAAATAATGTCGGTAGAAAATCTTAACGAGAAAAGTGGATATAATGCGAAGAAAAGACGTTTGACGAAAAGTGAAGGGACACAGTTATGGTATAAAAGTATAAACCCTAACCTAAAACAGTAACCGTTTGACAAATAGAGTAAGTTAATGAACGAATTGAAAAAACTCTCGAAGCGATTAAAGGAGAAGAATATCGAATTAACCCGGTGCAGTAGTGGGAAAAATAGAAACAATCAAGAATACTATAAGAAAATATGGGTTGGGAGAAAATACAGTAGAGTCTCACTAATTCGGACCCAGCTAGTCCAGACGTCCGATTCCGGAATCTGTAAACGTAACACGTACATCATTGTATTCAATATAAATCCGCGTTTATTTTTTATTTTCGAAAAGTAAAAAAACTATTATTTTGTAAATCTTTTTCTCGTCCAAAGATATTAAGAGCCTTACTGACGGAATTACTATCGGGGAAGCACGACTCACTACTTTGGCTCAACTTGAAAGAAGTCGGTCCATTAACGCGGACTAAATTCCTGATAAATTTGACGAATCGTGTCGAAAGAGGACTCGGTTCGAAATAAAACGACATTTCGAACAGTGGCCATTACATTCCAATCCACCGGTGTTTCGTTCCATAAAACACCCCAGCCGAATCATTATTTCGCTAATAGTTTCCACATACCGTATACATTATAGCTCCTCTAATATTTATGTTAACCGCGTCCCATTAACGATCCCCGATCATCACGTCGTGTCTCTCACTACCAAAACACGTGTTACATACTTATATATACACATCGTCCCACACATAAAACTCGAGATTTGCTTTGTATATGTAACGTATTCTGTCCGTTCAATTACGCCATTCGTATTAATTTAGTCCTAAATAAAGATTATTCAATACAATATACCTCATACCCAAATATGTAATGTCATAACTTTGTGAATAATCAACGATATAAATATTTACACAAGTTTATTTAAATAATTTACAACGTCGCATAACAAGTATAAAAAAAAACTCAAAATTAATAAAACCTGATATTAAACAATAGACAACAACTACTTAAATAAATAATAGATAACAATTTATACAAAAAATATCGTAAAATAGAACAAAATAATATAAAAAATATTCGATAGAGAAAACAAGAGCTAAATAAAAAATACTGTAAAAATGTCAATTAAAAAAAAATTAATTTACAAAATAGACAATGCAAAAAATCATTTAAATAACAAATACAATTTGTAAAAAAATACCGTAAAATGGTAAAATATTAAAAACGAAACGATACCGAAAAAATTGCATAAAAAGAAATATGAAAAATAATATTTATTATTTGACCGACTTTATTGTATCACCTTTCAGTTTGCATATCAAAAATTTTCTTGAAATGGTATCTAAATATTGAATAATACGTTCACTCATATCTTAAATACACAGAAAAAAAACTTTTCTGAAATATTCCAAAAACAATGAAAATATTTAATGAAACAAAGGATATATTTTTTTTAATATTTGGAGTCCCTTGATTTAATTATTTCCCTGTATAGAATTATAATACTGTAAAAGTTCCAATTGTTATTTCACACGTAAATTACATTTCATATTTGTGTAAACGAAGTATGTGTTGTGTAACCGAGTTGGTCGTATTTTTGAAATTTAAATTATTGTTCTTTTTTAATTTTAAAAACAACTTTGTGTAACATAAATTTGCAGTTTATATAGCAACTCACTAGCATTACTATACAATTTAGTGTAAGTACGAGTATACATATGTTATTATTTATTTATTTATTTATCGTATGGCTCATTTTGACACATAATATACATAAAAAGTTGTAACATGGAATAAAAGATAAAAATAAAATAAAAATAAAAGAATAAAATAAAATAAAATAATTCATATAAAAATGATATTAATATAAAATATAATAATAATATAACAATGCCTATTGTGTAGTTCAATATTTTCTCTAGTTTAATGTCTAGGGTAGCTATCCAATCAAGAGCTTCACTTGTTAGTCTAAAGAAATCACTCATTTTACTTTCGAATTTTCTTTTAGGACAGTTTGACATAATGTGTTGTATTGTCTGGGTCGCATTGCCACAATCGCAAGCAGAATTATCTCGAAGTTTCCACTGGTGCATTGAATAACCACACCTTCCATGACCGGTTCTGATACGGTTTAAAGACACCCACTCTTGGCGGGGTAGTTTGAAACCCTCCAGAGATTGTGTAGGGTTAATGACTAAGTCAGCATTCTCGAGTATAAGATTATTCCATACAGTACGCCATTCCGTGGTTGGATTAAGGTTGGTCAGAATAAGGTGATCCAAGGAGGTTTTCTAGATTTCAGGCGTATTTGTGGGGTGTTGCACAGCATTTGTGATAACAGAATTGTTTAGCGGATCCTGTTTTACAATTAATCTAACCAGAGCTTGCTTTCTTCTAATATCGGGAGGAAAGATATTTGACAGAACTGGGAGCCATTCTAAAGGGGTTGACTTTAATGCTCCACTAATAACTCGCATGAAACTATTCAATTGTACATCGATCTTTTTGACGTGTTTGCTTTTAAGCCAAGCACCTGAACAGTATTCAGCCGTAGTGCACTACGTATACACTAGTGCTAGGAATGCGATTCTCAGTGTATGTGCATTTGACCCCCATCCTGTCCCAGTTAATTTATGTAAAAGATTTATCCTTGATCTCACCTTCTTCTGTAAATTTTCTAAATGTTTCTTAAATGTTAGAGAGCGATTCAAGGTCACTCCTAAGTACTTAGGAGAGTGGTCGTGTTTTATTATCGTATTGTTAAACTGTACTTGAAGCTCGCGATCCGCTTGTCTGTTATAGAGATGGAAAACACATACTTCTGTCTTGGACGAGTTGGGATATAATCTCCACTTGTAAAAATAATCGCACATTATTTTTAGGTCATTGGTCAACATTTCGCTATACATATGTATCACGATATAATGGAAACTTGATTTCGTATTGGATTGATCATTTGAAGATATTAATACATGGCCAATATTTCCTAAATATTAATATTCTTTCGCTAGATATTGATACGTTTTTTTAAAATTACATATTCTTATATGAATAATGAACACCAGTTTCGCTCAGAACAACGGTATATTAATTGTGTACGACGTTGATTTGAATTTTATATACATTTTATGTAAAATTTATACAATTTTTCGGTCGTAATATATCAAACTATAAAGAACTGAGAGTAAGAGCTGGATAATATGTTATTATAAGATGTTTAATTTTCGCATATATTTGCGTTTTGAAAGGTGAAAACCAAAAATTATATTGAACTTCAAAATTCTAAATCCTTATTTAAAAAAAAAATTAAACCAGAAAATATCAATACAAGGTTACTCATATGAAAACCTTTATGGTGATCATAAAATACAAACACATGTTAACATGTATCATGTTAAAGTTAACATAACACATGTTAAAGTTCTAAAAAATTGTTTTAAATTTTAAGTTAACGTTTATATATTTATTTAATTGCGCATATGTTGCATATATGTTACAATAACAACAATGGTGTATTGGTCATCGAACACTCTATGTTCTGTATTATCAACGTAGTTGTGAATAATGGATTTTTAAGAAAAAATATGAAACGTATTGTATTTTTTTTTATTTTAAAAAGTTCTAGATATATCTAAATAAGTTTGACAATTACAATAAAAAACAGAACAAATCGAAAAAAAACAAAAAAGAACAAAAAAAAAAAATACCCGTAAGGCGAAAAAAGGTGTATTACAAAAAATTTAAAACATTGAAGTCTGATTTGGATATAAAAGAAAGGACAACTCTAGATACGGACTCAAAGTCAGGACTTAGAATGAAAGGGAGATTAAGAGAAATCTTAAGGGATTTAAGATAATTGATATATTAATATATATATAATATATATAAGAAGATGAAGGATGTGAGGAACTGAAAGAGTTAACAGTGATTATAATGGGTAATGGTCACTAATATAGGGATCATTCAGAGTGTCATGATAGGTTGCAGAAACGATCAGATGAACAGAATGAAATATCAATAGCTTTAATATTCAATATCATCCGTGACTTCGTGCTTCAACAAAAAATTATGGTTATGTAGAGATAAGGTCTGTATCAACTGTCGCATTGAACTACTCGATGCATACTTTGTCACTCTTCTGAGAGCAAAAGATAAGGAAGCAGTTTTCGCAATAGTTTCAATTCAACTTTATAGTGTAACTGCTTTTTTTTAAGCGTTTGGTTTATTTTTTATGTAAGCTCCTACTAGCAAGTATGCAGTAGTCTACTCGTCCATCGTTCTCCAGAAAGGGGATCGCGTTCGGCAGGCTGCAATGAACAAGGTAATATGTAAACTGACCTAATATCCGTAATATACAAATAACAATTTGTTTCCTAAAAATTGATGGATTTTCATGAAGAAATTAGATGCATTTTCAAAAGTCGTAGTGGCAATGTGTAGGAAAATTTAAATCAAAAAACGAATAAATAACTATTTATTGTATGGCTTTGACAAACACAGAAATGTTCAGATGCACACACCTTTAAATGCAGTAAACAAGTTCTATTCGAACAGAAAATGTAAATAAAATATAAACAAATCTCTTTATGATTTATCACACAAACAATACGACGACGTATTATTCGAATAATATTAAGCCCCATCGCTGAAAAATAATTGAATTGAAAGGAATTGAAAGAATTAACAATGATTAAAATTGGGTAATGGTCACTACCATAGGCATCATCCAGAGTGCGCCATTAGAGGTTCCCGGAGAGATCAGTTGAACAGAATGATATATCAATAGCTGAGTCGGTTGAATTAGGATGACCAACAAGAGTTGGACTACCATTTTATATGATGCAAAGGCCAAGTGAGTTGATAGTGTTATAAATCAGGTTACCACGGAGGGAAATCGAGCTAGCACTCCAAGACGGGTGAAAGGAATTGAAGTCACTACAGAATAAGGAAATATTAGAAACAAATTTAAATAGCGTATTCTATTACTTTAGCAATATTACTACACAATTGTTCAAATACAAATCTGTTAAAGTTAACAACAGATTAATGCGAAAATATAGCGTAATATATATATAATTATAGAAAATGGAAGAATTATTTTTCATGTAACTTCATATCTTATACAGATCATAATACTAATATACAATACCGAAAATAAGAAATATGACTGTTTATAATATAACTGTAATTTGTAATTCCGACATTTAAATGAACGAAAATAATTTCGTATATATTATATATACGATGTTGTAACGTTCAATATCATCGGTGACTCCGTTAATCGACATAAGATTATGAATATTTAATGATAAAGTCTCTATCGACAGTCTAACCTACCTACTTGATTTTACTCTTTCTCATTTTCGTCAATGCCGCTACAACATTAACGACATCCATATAAATATAATGAAATGTATATATATTTATATATAGGTATTCAATAGCTACTTTATTTTTTTTCTTCCTTTTTCCTTTTTTTTATAATAAAATTAGGGCGTCGGCCCTATCGTTTGATATCGATCATGGGTTGGCGACCTGCGCTTTCCTGTCGAGTAGTCATACGACGCTCCTCCGGGAAACTCGAAGTGAGACGTCACAATGTATGTGTAATTGTGCCACTTAACCAAATGCGAGTTCAAAAGAAGACTAATTTAGATTGTCATCCTTGCAACATTGAATTTGCAATTCAACTTATTCCATTTTTCATGATCTTTTCTGTATAAGTTACAAAACATTTAGAAATATTCAAATTATAATTTGTTAACTTAAAATTGATTGTTATTTACGAAGAAATTAGATGCATTTTCAAACGTCGTAGTGGCAATGTGTAGGAAAATTTAAATCAAAAAACGAATAAATAATTATTTGTTGTATGGCTTTGACAAACACAGAAATGTTCAGATGCACACACCTTCAAATGCAGTAAACAAGTTCTATTCGAACAGAAAATGTAAATAAAATATAAACATATCTCTTTATGATTCTTGACACAAACAATACGACGACGTATTATTCGAATAATATTAAGCCCCATCGCTGAAAAATATTCTGATTAATATCTCTTCCGTCGTTACTACTAATTTATATCGAATAATATTATTTTAACGAATAAAAAATGGATTCCGTCACTGTCAAACGAATGATTCTTCTGATAACTTGTGCAATATTTTATTTAGTAAATGATGCTATTGCCAGTAAGTAGTACTTTTGGATCAATAATTAACCTAAATGTACATAATACGTTTTAGTAACAAATAAGATTATTTCTTATTTTACTAAAAATAATTTTTTTACATTTTTACAGTGGACTTCTCAAAAAGTAAGTAGATTATACAGGCAAAACAATATGCTGATATAAAGAACAATATGACAGAAAATTAATATTCATAGATGCTTTTTCATTGAAATCAATAAAACGTTTATATTAATAAATGTATAAATTGTAACATATTCCTATTAATTAAACTTATGTTTTTTTTTTAATTTAGAATGTTTTAGTAAGAAATAATAACATTTTAATTTAAACATTTCTACGTATAACAAAAACATGTAGTTAAATAATTTTGTATAATATGACAAAACTGAATTCACATTATTGGGCGTCTTAATATATTAACATTCAATTGAATTAATTTTTAAACGTGAAACAATTCTCCAGATTGCTTAAAAGGTCAAGGAAGTACAAAACGTAAGTACCCTGTTGAAATGATTTAATATATTCGCTATGTGGATAACTATAGTTTCAATTTTAAATCAAATTGTGCAGTGAATTGATGTTTATAAAGTTCATCCTGTTATTAAAACGTAGCAATAATAAAACATGCACTTTAATTATACTATGAAAATATACTAAAAAGTCCACGAATGTGTCAAAAAATTATTATCTTTATACTGTCAATTGTCATGTGTATGTTTCCGTCACTATTTTCACCTTTTCAATTTTTTACGTCATAAATGTTTACACGTAATCTGCGTCAAGTGTTCCTACCAATTATACGCAAAATTAACGAGTATTATGTTCATTATATACGGTGAATATTGAATTAATATATATAATAATTTAAGTATCTACGCATTCGTTGTTTATTACTACCTTGTTGTGGGTATTCGATGATTATTCCGTTGTATTATAATGCATTTTTGGAATATTCAGTATAGCTTAAGTACTCTTATGTAATAGGTTAACAAGTTCTATTTAAAAAGAAAATGCAAATAAAATATGAACTTATCTCATTATAATATATCAAACAAATATTACGATGACGAATTAAAGAAATAATATAAAAATCCATTGCTGAAAAACATTTCGATAAATATCTCCACCGTAGTTACTAACAAATTATATCGAATTATATTTTCTAACGATTAAAAAATGAATACTGTCAGTGTCAAACGAATAATTCTTCTGGTAATTTGTGCTTACTTTATATTGTGAATATCGCCTTTGTTGTTTAGTGGTTCTTTTACTTTAATTATTAACTTAAATGTGCATAATACGTTTCAGTATCAAATATGATTTCTCGTTATTAATCTAAAAATACATTTATTTACATTTATATAGCGAAAACCTCAAAAGGTAATTAGACAGTACCGGTAAAACATATGCTAGAATAATATTACAGGCAATTTATATTTATAGATGTTTTATATTTTAATCAATAAAGTTTCTATATCAATAAATGAATATATATTTAACGAATTCCTATTTATAAAAATTATGTATTTTTTTAATTTAGAGTCTTACGGTAAGAAATATTAACATCTTTTATTAAAATTTATGTATAAAAACAATTTGTAATTAAATAATTTTATTTGATATGACAAAAATCGTTAGTTAACTAAAAAACATTTTTTATCTTTGTATAGCGGACGCTCCAAGAGGTTAGTAGACCGTACCGGTAAAATAATATGCTAGAATAAAGATCAATATTATTCACAATTTATATTTATAGATGTTTTTTATTATAATCAATAAAACTTCTATATTAATAAATAAATAACAATTTCATGGATTGCTATTAATCGGAATTATATTTTTTTTTTAATTTAGTGTATATAAGTAAGAAATAATAACATATTTTACTAAACATTTAAATGACAAAACTGGTTATTTATCTAAAAAAATATTTTTTTTACATTTGTATAGCGAATACCCCAGAAGGTAAGTTAACCGTTCCGGTAAAACAATAAGCTAGAATAAACAAGTATATTACGTGCAATTTATACTTTGTTTTTTTTTTTTATTATGATCAATGAAACGTCTTTATTTATAAATCTATAAAAATGTAATGGATTCCTATTATTTAAACATTTTTTTTTTATTAGATTGTTTAAGTAAGAAATAATAACATCATTTATTAAACATTTTAAAGTTTAATATCATTATGTAGTTAAATAATTGTTTGTACAAAAAAACAGTGGTTGGATGAGGAGGTAAAACATAGGACTAATTGTGGATAGATCAAGCGGAGAGAAGCGTCTAGGGTGCTGTGCGATAAGAGGATCCTAATGAGGTTAAAAGTTAAGTGTTATTAAATTGTAGTGAGACCAGGTATGTTATAGAGTTTAGTGTTGGGCAGTGGAAAATAAAATATAGCGGAAAATGAGTGTAGAAAATAGGAGAATGCTTAGATGTATGAGTAAGGTGACAAGGAAAGATAGGATAGGAATTAAATATGTAGGGGAAGCATAGAAGTAGCGTCAATTGTGGATAATATGAGAGAGAATAGATTCAGATGATTTAGGCATGTTATGAGGAGAAAAGTGTCAAAATTAGAAGAAATGTTATGGAAATGAATATTAAAGGAAATAAAAGAGGTTAGGTTAAAATAAAAAAAGCGAGGTAAAAAAAAAAAATAAAAGACCAAAGTAGAAATGGTTGAATACGATCAAGAATGATATGAGGACTATAGTGCGTGTGTGGAGGATGTTGGAGTTCAGCCAAATGGAAGTTCAGGACGAAGCTGGCCGAACCCAAATAGGTTAAAGTCGAGAGAGATTTTTATGAAGTAGTTAAATTATTCTGTCTTATACGACAAAACTGAATCCACATTACTGGGCGTCAAATTATTTGATAAACTTTTAATTGAATTTATTTTTAAACGTTAAACAATTCTTCAGAACACTTAAAAGATATAGCAAAAATAGAAGGTAAGTATCCGCTAAGTATGATTTAATATATTTTCTATATAGATAATTAGATTCAATTTTAATTCAAATTGTGTAGAGTATTGATATTTTATAAAGTTCGTCGTGTTATTTGAACATAGCAATTGTATTTCATAAACTTTATTTATACTATGAAAATAAACTAAATAGTCCGCCTATGCATTTTACTATTATTATCCTTGTGCTGTCAACCGTCACATATATGATTTCGTCACTGTTATCACCTATTCAATTTAAGACGTAATATTATGCTGACACCCAATCTGTATTCACACCAGCGATACGAACAATTTATTAAAATTTCGTTTATTATTAATGAAGAAAATTGAATAGATATAAAAAACTATTTAAATATCTTTACATTTATTGATAATTGATACTTTCTTGTCGGTATTCGATGATTATTCGATTGTATAAAAATATATTTTCCATGAATATTCGGTAGAGCTTAAGTACTGTTATGTAATACTATATATTTCGACGAAGGAAGATTTTGAAATTAATTAAAAGCTTTGTATATATGTAAATATACTGTATACAAAATCCCTCGACATAGTCAATAA
>JAIPRN010005285.1:0-11161 GCA_025469175.1 Geopemphigus sp. TES_GeoC_2020 | reverse complement strand
CACCTATAGTCTTCGTGTTCGATTCTTCCGTCGTCGCCGCCGCCACCTATGGCTTTCGACTTCGCCGCCGCCGCTGCCTATAGCTGCCTATAGCCGTCGCCCTCGTATCCCCTCGTATTTTCTCGCGTTACGGCCGCCATCGTTATTTTTTGTCAGCCAATGGTGGCGCGCGCACGCGTTCGTTTTTCGCGTAGTGTTCCCTCCTTTTATTATTATTTATACACGTCGCGTTTATTTTTCCTGGTCCGTCGCCGCCGCCGCCGCCACCATTCGGTATATCGTCCGTATGTACGTATATACGCGTATATATATTTTCTTATTAATATACGCGTATATATATTTAGGAGTTGTGGTGGATGAGCCAACTCCCGGAACTCGAGTCGACGGATAAAAAACAGTTCGGCGGTTTAAAAAAAGCACGTTATATTTATTAAAGACAAAAGGTTATGTTGCTCGTACGCTGGTCGAGAGCGGAAGAAAAAAGGAGGGCAGCGCTCGCTACCTATGGTGGGCGTTACGTCGGCGCGCCATCGGACAGTGGCGCACTCTCGCGTGCGTTGGCGACCCCGCGCGCGTGATGAGTCATTGCCCGCGGCGCGAAACCCGCTGAGAGTTTCGGCCGGGGCGAAACGCCACATATATGTTTTTTTTTATTCAATATTACTCGCGGCGTGATGTTACACAAGGTCAATATGGAAAGTCGTCAACTTAATATAGTACCACCGAATTTGTCATGAAATACAACGGGACTATTATCAACGACGTGGATAGCGTTTATGTCGTAAGTAATTTTTTTCCTATTTTATAACGACGCGCGACCGTGTATCGGTTTTTTTATTTGCCCGTTTCGTTTTCGTCTTAGATCTCGGAGCGGCTTGCCGTATTCAATAGCGTCACCGATCGTTTCATAGTGAAGACCGGACAAGCTATGATGAATTGGGTCGACGTGCGGAATGTCAAAATTATCAGATTTATGGACCAGAAGATCATCCGTCGTTCCGATAACATAGTATTTCACGAATTTTTATTGGGCGGTTTCGGCGATCAATTTCTAATAATCGTATTGATCCGGCACCCTAAATCGTTGTCGTTGGTGAACGCCAGATGGTGGTTCATAAAGAAATTTTTGTATCCCGGCTATACAAAAAGTCGGCGGCATCACCAGGGACGCCAACACGTTGCCCGAAAACGCCAACGCTCAATTCCCGGTCATTGTGTATCGTGATCAGTGGCCAGACATATGTCGGGAAATTGACCGAGCGGTATGCGCCGAGGAACAGTTACGGGGTACTTTGATATTTTATTACGTCGCGCGGCACTGTTTGAAAAATAACGATTTGGCGGTGGCCGCCAAAGAGTTAGCCGCTTCGTTCGACAACGAGTCGAAATTCGTGTTCGGTATCCAATTGCATTTGGCCGTTACGTTTAAAACACCGGATTACGCGGTGATGTTGCGGCAAGATGCGATTGGCAAAATAGTGAGCGGGGACAATATCGCGTATTTTCGACCTTAAGGTTTGCGACATTATTGCCAATTTTCCAACGGGCACGGTTTGAAGAACGGCTCGTCGTTTGTCACCAGGATGATGGCCTACGACGTAGCCCAACATATGTATAAAATCCCGGTCATGAGTTCTCAAGCCGTGCTCGCCGCCTTGGGCAATTTAAAATATTGCGTCCACAGTCGTTTGAAGGATATGCGTTCAGCGTTGGATAACCAACTGAACGCGCATCAAAACTATTTGGAGCTGCGTTCCAGGGTGCCGCAAGAAATGTGTATCGAGGCGGTTTTCAGTTTTGACGAGTGGTCCGAGGTGGATTTTGCGGGATGGCCGTTCGTACCGACAGCCACGCACGGCATCGTGGCGGAAGTAATGCTCTCCAGTGGCGCTGTTAGGTTGATAGACAAGCGTACGTTTACGGAACACATTCAGCGGTATTGTTTGAAGGCGGTCGGTTATCTCCGGCAAGCCATCGAGACGTGCGAGGAGGCGATGCCGTCGACGAAAAGCGTACAGGCCATGTTCGACGCCGAGACTATTGTGCGGTTTATTATGTACGGCACCACCGAAAAGTTGGACTACAAACGATTTAAACGTTTGCTCGCCAAATGTACGGTGAGCGCCAGCACCGACCAACGGGGTGTCGTCGTATTTAAGCCGCTAGTGTTGGCGCCGAAAGCGGCCAAGTCGGAATTGTACGTTCCGAAATACGTACATTTACCGTATACTTGGTTCGCGGCTAACGTTAACATAATCGTCGATTACACGATGGACGTCCGGAAGGAGTTCAACGTGGACGATTGTGTTAAACGCTTTGTGTTGTTGACGGTGCGTTTTAGTCGCGAATTTTGTAGCTTGGACGCGGTTAAGCCGCTGGACGCGACTGTCGCGTTTGTCGCCGAACGCATTACCCGGCTCCGGGTCCCCGGCAAACCGTACCGGGCTCAATTTCATAATAACACCGTGTCAATGACGGACGTTTGTAACGCGTATATGCGGCCGAAGTTGTTGTTTCTGCAATTATGTTTATCACATTGCATGATAAAGACGGAATTCACCGCGCAATGGGACTTCGGCGAGTTCTCGTTCTTGCACGTTTTACATCGTTTCGTGTACATGTACGTAGACTTGTTCCCAATGTATTTCGTTACCAACAATAACGATAACCGTTTCGTTTGGTATCGTGTACGAAAGGACAAGGACGTATGCGCGTGTTGTACTAAGTTGACGGCCCGGACGGTAGACTCGACGACGCTGAACGATTTGTGCCGCGGTTACACCGGACAATTGGATCCTATTTGCCCTAACGATCGGCAGCCGTCGTCTACCGTCGATGTATATCGAGAGGTCACGGAGCTGCGGGCGCGGGTAGCGAAATTGACCAACGAGTTGAACGTGGCCAAGGGGGAAATACGGGTATTGCGGAACGAATACCACGACGATTATACCGACCATTTACAGCGATTTACCATCATCGAGAAATTTATGGACGAAGCGAAAACAACGTCGAGTATTATCACGGCACGTAAACTCGAGGAGGAACAGCAGCGCGTTGAGTCTCGTAATCCATTCAAGAAGGCGAAGTTTTCCGATTCAACGGCGGAGTTAGATTTATTATTATAATCATCGACGGACGTCCGGAAGGAGTTCAACGTGGACGATTGTGTTAAACGCTTTGTGTTGTTGACGGTGCGTTTTAGTCGCGAATTTTGTAGCTTGGACGCAGTTAAGCCGCTGGACGCGACTGTCGCGTTTGCCGCCGAACGCATTAGTCGGATCCAGGTCCCTGGCAAACCGTACCGGGCCCAATTTCACAACAACACCGTGTCAATGACGGACGTTTGCAACGCATATATGCGGCCGAAGTTATTGTTTTTGCAAATGTGTTTATCGCATTGCATGATAAAGACGCAATTCACCGCGCAATGGGACGTATGTTCGGGCTCTACTATAACACACACTGGTAAACGACGACACGAAAAAACTTTACATTTTAACACCGTCGTATCTTTTTAAATATTCGTTTTTTCGAAAAACGGTAAGACGGAAAAAACCTCGGGCCGTCTAAGTCTAAAAATCTTTAAATATCCCTCACTGTTCGGGTAAAAATCGTCTAAATAACCCGCCTTCGGGCCGAAATACGAAATTTCGAATTATGGCGTAATGGGCCGTAATGTATCTAGGTACGCGGACGATAAAACCACCTCGTACTATATCGTCGCCATACACGCGCGATTTATTCGAATAAATATCCGTTCGAATATATTCGTCAAACGTTACCGCTGCGTTACTCCGTGGGCTACGGAACGCACGAATTTTTTTTATAAATTCGTCGGCAAAAATTTGGCGGGCTGTGGGTAAATTCGACGACTTATGTGTTTGATTAAAACGTAGTAAACTACTACTACGACGACGACGAAACAAACATGTATAGAATAAGTAACTAACATGTGCGGGCTATTAAACTCGTGAATGACGGACGAAAAATTCAAAATTTTTTACCCGAATACGAAAAACACCATATAGTTCCGTATATACGCACATACGTCGATCGTAATAGACGTACGTCCAAAAAGTAAATTTTCACCGCGTCGTATCTCGTTAAATATTAATTTTATCGAAAATAGGTAAGACGAAAAAACCACAGCCGTCGATTATTTTTCGGAATTTATCGGTCCGCGGTCGAATTTCGTCCAAACAAAAATGGTTTAACCCCCAGCTATGCTATTTTGGAACTCGAATATTTCGCTCGATAATATACTTAGAGCGGTTATTGTTTCGAATAAATAATCGTCCGACTGTACCTTATAAATCCCCTCAATAGTCAGGGGATGCAAAACAAAATTAAAAATTTTGAAAAATAAGTGAACTTTAGCGAATACTATATTACAACGACGACGACGAACGTCTAAACGTAAATACGAAATTGTCCCGAAAAAAAAAATTTTTTTCACCTTCCTCCAATTTCGAAATTGTTTCAGTCACTCGTTAATACATGTTGGTCGTCAAAGGGATCACTTCTAATGGTCCTTTCCTTGGTAGTCCGGGGCCGAACGAACGAAAACAGATCTGCGAAAAAGCAAAAACGTAAAATAATACGTCGTTCTGGAATATAACGGGAACGCTACGGCGAATTAATACGTTTCTAAACGCGCGCATTATTAAATATAAGGGCACGGCGACACGAATCGCAAAAACTACATAGTTGAACGCCTACGAACAAACGATAAACCGTCGTACGCGCAATGTACGCGTATACACAACAGCGGCAAAGTAAAGCGTTTAAACGACGGTTACGGGGTATTACGTTATAAACGTTAAACGTTACACACATCGTGCATTGACACGGTATTAGTTTCAATTTTGGCTCGGTATAGTCTAGAGGGGTCCTTCAGCCGGTATATTCTTTCCATGAAAAACGCATCCTTCGCATTCTTTGGGCTTACCTCTGATAACCCACAATATTGCCGGCTGAAGGCCGCCGACAATAACATAAGTCGCGTTACACAATCCCCAATATTGAACGGGCGCGAATCCTGAAGAATATAATCAACGATAATATTCACGTTATTAGCGAGCCACGGATACGGAAATTGTATGTATTTGGACACATATAATTCTGCTCTGGTGGCATTCGGTACGTGGGCTACGTCCCGAAACTGAACGACACCGCGATCGTCAATACTATTTTTTATAGTTTGATTAGCTAAACGTTGCTTAAAACGGCTATAATTTAAATTTTCTGTAGTGCCGTTCATTAAGAAATGCATGATCGTCTCATTATCGTGAATGCGTTGAATTGATATTAACGAGGGCATGGTGTCTTCGCAGGACTCTATTGCCTGACGAAGTGATATAACGGCCCTTAAGCAATACTGCTCAATATGAGCAGCATAAATATCCTTGAGAACTACTACGATGGCTTCGCCGGATATAAATGCATCTGCGAGAATATCGTAGGTACCACATGCTGTAGATGGCCAACCCGAATTTTCCATATCCAACTCGTCATAAAAATTAAAAACGCCTTCTACGCGCATCTCCTGCGGCGTTTCTATTCGCAGCCGTAAATAGCGTTCGTAGGCATCTAATTTATTGTTCAGAGCCTCGCGTATACCTTTTAATGGACCTTTTGTACAGTATTTCATTTTCCCTAATATAGCGACCATGGATTGAGACCCCTGCACAGATGTTTTATAAACATGTTGTGCAGCATCATACGTGATAACATTAGTCACTAATTGTGAGTGGTTTCTCAACCCATGGCCGTTAGCAAATTGGCAAAATTGCCAAAGTCCAAATGGACGATAATACGCAATGCTGCTACCTCGTACGACGCCACCAACAGAACTTTGTCTCAACATTACAGCGTAGTTTGGTGATTTAAATGTGACAGCCATGTGGAGTTGTATGCCGAACAAATATGGAGATTCAAGATCAAACGATGCCGCTAGATGTTCGGCAACAGCTGTACAACAACCATTTTTTAAGCCGTGTTGACACACATAAAAATACACCGAACTATCCTTTAAACGCTCGTTGGTTTAAATCAACCGGTCCATTTCTTCGCATATGGCTGCCCATTGCTCTTTATAAATTATGACAGGAAACTGAGGGTTGAGGTGATCGGTCAAGGCGTTGCACAAATTGGTAGTCCCACCGACAACGCGTATGGCCGGGTATACAAATTGTCGGATGAACCACCATCTAGCGTTTTCTATGGATTCGTCTGCTTCGTGTTTTATTAACACATTGATGAGAAATTGGTCTCCGAACACGCCGAGAATAAACTCGAAGTACTCGGTGGTGTCCGTAGGCCCGGGGGCATTTTTCGTCAATGAACGTCAATAGTTTTTTATTCAATACCGGATACCAATTCATCCAGGTGTTGCCAACTTTAATGACGAACCTATCTGAAACGCTTTTGAAGACGGCCAACCGATCAACGATTCGTGGTAATAAAAAAACCACGACTACTTACAACACTTACGCTATCTACATCCGTATCGATCAATCCACTAAATTCGTTGGCAAATTGGGAAGTGCTACGTACAATTCTTGTATTCATTCTTTACTTGTAAAAAAATGGCGAACGTATTTACTAACGATATATAGTATAACATAAGGTATATATATATACACGGTTGGTCCGCACGAAAGACGCCGACCAAAGGAGTAGGTATCGGCGCGATGCGGGGACTTGTTATCATCGTCGTCAGCGGTGGCCGTATTATATACACGCGCGCGTTTCCCTCCAATTTATTTACACGGTCGCCCGTAATCGAATATAAACGGCTAAACGACCACGAAAAACACGGAAAATTATTTACATTTTAACGTCATATCTCGTTTGATATTGGTTTTTTCAAAAAATCCTAAGACAGGAAAAACTTCATTGTCGAACGCCTACGAACGTATGATAGGCCACCAAACGCGCAACTTTACGCGTAAATAGAACGGTGACAATGTTAAACTTTTAAACGAGAGTATACGGCGAATTAAACGTTTCTAAACAGACGTTATTACGTCTGAATACGCGGCGACGCGAAACGCAAATACGTTTTCTTACGCATACGAACGACCGATAGACAACCAAACGTACACAGCGACGAAAAAAATTGCCCCAAACTCCTATTGTCGACGCATATATGTAATACACACGCGGTCGAATACTTCTATTTAAATAAAAATAACCGGGGTTAGTCCGGACGATGACCGCCAACCGATAGAGTAGGTATCGGCGCGGTGCGGGGACTTGTTATCATCGTCGCGGCGGCGGCCGTGTTAAATATACACGCGAGCGTTTCCCTCCAATTTATTTACACGGCCGCCCGTAATCGAATATAAACGGCTAAACAACGACGAGAAACGCAGAAAATATATCGCAAAATAAACGTCGTCGTATCTTCTTAAATATTAGTTTTTTCGAAAAACCTTAAGACAGGTAAAACGTCGGGCGCCCAAAAATCGTTAAAAATCCGTCAATCCCCGGTCGAATATCGTCCAAAAAACCCCTCTTGGCCGAATTTCTACAATTTCGATTTTCGTCCGATGATAGCCAGTTTTGTTCAAGTATATCGTTATAACTGGGTAATATATACGTAGATATAATCAGATATAACTGGGTCACACTATTTATTTCGTCGCTACCACACACGCGTACTTCACTATTATTTCGTATCGGGCGCCGTACACGAAACGAGTGCCCCCCCCCTACAACAGCAGGTAATTTTCAAAATACTCGTTCTCGCTCGTTAATACGCAAGTACGGCGACGCTTTTTTCGAATACATATCCGTCTCGACGTATTCGCGAATAGTACGATATTATTTTACGAATTCGACGGCTAAAAGCCGGGGAGGGGGGTTTTGGATAAAATCGGCGACGTACGTATTCTTTCAAAACGCCATAAACTATTACTACGACGAATAGAAACTGTATAAGGAAAGCGAAAGACGATATTAAACGAAACGCGCCATATTAAACGCATGGACCACGGACGAAAAAGTAAAAATTTTCCACCCGAAATTAAAAAACCCGGTATAGTTCCGTATACGTCCACGTACGTCGATCGCGATAGACGTACGTGCAAAACGTAAATTTTCACCGCGTGATATCTCGTTAAATATTAATTTTATCGAAAATCGACAAGACGCAAAAAACGACGGCCGTCCAAAAATCTTTTAGATTTTGGCGGTTCGCGGTCTAATTTCGACCGAAATAACGAATTTTCACCTCCCGCTTCCAAATTTTTAAACGCGTTTTTCTCGCTAAATAAAACTCCGGGACACACCATTCTTTCGAATACACGATCTACGGAACGTTCTCTTCAATGTCCCTTCATAGTCCGGGGCCGTGAAACGCGAACTACAATTTGTATATTTCTATACACACACAGACACACGACTGGAATCGCGGCATTGAGAGTCCCTCACTGTATAATGAAATAAAAAAACGTTTATCAAGAGTAACGCGTGGCGAATAAATAAATTCCAGCACGCGTCGGTCTTACCGACGAATACATATAATACACACACGACTAATACGCCGTCGAATACACAGACACACAGACACACACACACACACACACACACACACACACATATATATATACGCTATTAGTACGTACGACGACCATCGATCGACGACGATAGGGTAGGTGGGGGTTGCGGTGCGGTGACTGTTATCATCGTCGGCGGCGGCCGTGTTATATACGCGCGGGCATTTCCCTCCAATTTATTTTCACGGCCGCCCGTAATCGAATATAAACGGCTAAACGACGACGAAAAACACGGAAAAATGATTTACATTTTAATGTCGTCGTATCTCGTTTGATATTTGTTTTTTCGAAAAATAGTAAGACGAGAAAAACTTCGTGCATCCAAAACTCTTTAAAAATCCGTCAATCTACGGTCGAAAATCGTCCAAAAAACCCCTCTTTTGGCCGAATTTCTACAATTTCGATTTTCGTCCGATGATAGCCAGTTTTGTACAGGTATATCGTTATAACTGGGTAATATATACGTAGATATAATCAGATATAACTGGGTCACACTATTTATTTCGTCGCTACCACACACGCGTACTTCTCTATCAACTTGTATCGAGCACCGTACACGAAACGAGTGTCACCCCCCGCCTGGTTATTTTCAAACTCGTCGTTCTCGCTCGTTAATACACACGTACTGCTGCGCTTTTTTCTAATAAATATCCGTAGCATTATAACTTGCGAAGCGTAGGAAATTTATTATGAATTCGTCAATTAAAAACGAGGAGGGAGGGGTTTGAGTAAATTTAACGACTAACGTGTTCCATTAAAACGTTGTAAACTACTACTACGAAGACGACGATAAAACACTATAGGAACGTTAAAAAACGAAACGCGATATTAAACGCGTGGACGAGGTATATAGTATATACACTACTGGAATCGCGGCAAAAAATACCTCCGCCTAATGAACGCGAAACGTCTAACAAAATTCGCTATTTAAAATTAGACGTAGTGAAATAAAACATTCCACCACGCGACTAATACCGACGAACACCTAATACACATATTTAAATACGCCGTTGGATATAAATATACGCGGTTAGTCCGTAACACGCGTACATCGAACGAATGTATGGTGTGTCAGCGCGGTGCGGTGCCGGGTATCGTCGTCGGTGGCGGCGGCGGCGGCGGTGGCGACTGAATAATATACATGCGTTTCCATCGTCGTGGTAAACACGGTCGGGAGCGCGTATTCAGATACAGATAACAACGACGTGAAACGCAGAAAAAAACTTTAAATCTTAACATCGTCGTATCTAGATAAATATACGTTTATTCGAAAAATCGTAAATCAGAAAAAACCTCAGGCGTCCAAAATTCATGAAATATCCGTCAATCTCCGCGCGAAAATCGTTTAAAAAACGCCCATAAGGCCGGAAATTCGAAAATTTCGAATTATTATCGGGCGTTATCGCCCATTTTGTACAGATACACCGGCGATTAAACTGCGTACTACTATTTCGTCGCTACACACGCACACTTTTATCGAATAAATATTCGAATGTATTCGTGAAACGGTACCGTCGTGTACTCCAAGGGCTACGAAACGAACAAAATTTTTCGATAAATTTGTCGGCTAAAACCTGGGGGGTTTGTTTAAATTCGACGACTCGATTAAAACGTCGCAAACTACTACTACGAAAACGACGATTAAACACTCCATAGGAACATTAAAAAAAGAAATGCGATATTAAACCCGCAAACGACGGGCGAAAAAACCAATATTTTCTACCCGAAAATGAAAAACGCCGCATAGTTCCATATACGCGCACGTACGTCGACCGTAATAGACGTACGTCGAAAACATAAATTTTCACCGTATCGTATCTCGTTAAATATTAATTTTATCGAAAATCGGTAAGACGGAAAAAACGACGGCCGCCTAAAATCTTTCGGATTATATCGGTTCGCGGTTGAATTTCGTCCAAAAAAAGTGTTTACCCCCGCTTCCGAATTTTTAAACGCGTTTTACTCGCTAAATAAAACTCGAAGGGAGGCGATCCTTTCAAAAACACGATCTACAAAACGCTCTCTTTAAAGTCCCTTCATAGTCCGGACCCGTAAAACACGAACTACGATTTATAAATATACACAACTGGAATCGCGGCAAAAAAGACCACCGCCTAACGAACGCGAAACGTTTAACAAAATTCGCTAATTAAAATTAGGCGTAGTGAAAAAAAACATTCCAACACGCGCCTATTACCGACGAATACATAATACACATAAATGAATACGCCGTTGGATATAAATAAACGCGGTTAGTCCGTAGAACGCGACCATCCACCGTACGAGTAGTGCCGGCGCGGAGCGGGAGCCGGTTGTCGGCGGCAGCAGCTGTTATACTATAGCTAAATACTACATAGTATAGTTGTACGCGCACGAAAACCAAAAAAGGCCAATAACTCGTAAGCCGTCGACTTTAGAGCCTTCGAACAATGGAGCAAAACAGTTTCTCGTACCCTGGAACCTAAAATAATAGAGTTATCGGCGTATACAGAACAAATCGCCTCGGTTTCGACTTTTACGTGGTTACTCTGTAAATATCCGTTTTACTGGAAAAACGTAAGACACGAAAAACTTTTAAAATAACGAAATCTTTCCGATTT
>JAIPRN010005284.1:0-11166 GCA_025469175.1 Geopemphigus sp. TES_GeoC_2020 | reverse complement strand
CGGACAACGGTGAGGAAGACAGCGCGTTCCACACGCTCTTTCGCTGTGAGGCGTTTGACCATGAACGGGACGCGCAAGTCCGTCGGATTGGAGGATTCGACCCGGGCGATCTGGTCGAGCGCATGCTCGAGTCTCAGGTCCACTGGGACGCCGTCGTTCGATTCGCCGAGTCGGTGATGATGGCGAAGGAAGTCGCCGAACGGCAGAGGCAGGCACTTGGCGTGACAGCTCCGTCGCGCCGTCGTGGCCGCAGGGGAGGTAGTGGCTAGGCCGCTAAACGGGGGAAGAAGGATTATTTTTGTATTCTTTTTATTTTAATTCGCGCGGATGATGTAAATGGTTGCCCCGTGGCAGGGTCTTGTCCTGTCGCCGCGCACCATTTATGTGATAGTTTTTAAGAAGTGATAGTTCTTAGGGATTATTGTGAATTAGATTCGATGTACGGGGGGGCGGGGTAAAACAACGTGGGGATAGCTCGCGTTGCCCGTAAGGATGATCGTTTTTGTAAGACTTTTTGTATTAAATTTTTCAATAAACGATGGCGACTCACTGGTTCAAAGTAGTGCCTTCAGGCTTTCCGGGCCAGTGAGGGTATTGCCGATACCGTGAAAAAAAAGGGGGACTTTCGGTTAGACGAAGCTAATCTGCCGAAACGGGGTAAAAATATTGTAACGGCGACGGAGTACGGCCGCGCGGCGCTCGTCAAATTACCGAAGAAAATTCGAACGGAAATGGCCACTCAAAACGAAATAGTACGAACAGTAACCGGATGACGATCGTAGGAAGCATCGTATTGACATGTACAATTTACTTGGTAACCGTCTGTCGCGACATAAATTGGTATCGTCGGATCGAAAATTATCCGACATTTTTCGGTTACGAAATATCAAACGCTCGATACGAAACTACCGAATAATAGTGAGATCGTTAACGACGACCACGCGAATACCTTCAAACGATAATGGGGTCGTTTTTATTAGCGCGAAAATCCGTCACGATTAAACATTACTCGAGCTTAATTGAACGTATTGTGTTACGGTCACCTCGTCACTGTCCGTCGGAGTAAAATCGTTTTATCTCGTGTAAACGCGATGCCCACGTCGAATCGCGTAACGTTATTCGTTTTCCGTTTGTACATATCTTCCAGTTTTCGTTAATTTTAAGTATAACGATAAAGGTAACGACGTGTGGTAAGATTAAAAAAAACCGCTCGTCTTTTCGTAATTCCTTCGTTTTTCGCCCGATTCCCTAAATCCGATAAACTTAAACCGTATACCGCAATATTATGCCGACAACGTATATATATATATATATATATATATATATATATAGAGGCAATCCAAGCGCCAAAGGAAAGAGGGAGGAAAGCGGCGTACAAAAAGTAAGCGAATTGTCGAATTCGTTCCGAAAATCAACGGATAACGCGTACGGCGCATTTTCGTATCGCGTTCGTCAACGAGATTCAACAATTTTCCGTTCTCGTCGTTGGCACACGCGCGCTGTCTCGTCATCATCATCATCATTGTCCTCGCCTTATTCCCATCTATTTGGGGTCGGCCACCTTAGTCTTAAACCTCCATTTGCCCCGATCTCCCACATCCTCGATGCACACACCAGCAATTCTCATATCCTCCTCAATCGTGTTTAGCCACTTCTTCTTTGGTCTTCCTCTTCCTCTTCTTCCTTCCACACTCAATTTCATAACTGTTCTTACTGCAACGACGTAACGATAATTACATTTACCAAATATCGTTTCATTTTAATACAAATGCCGATTAGGTTTGAAACATATACCGGTCCCCGAGTGGCTGATGATGACCAAACGTGTAATGAATATCGTTGTGCACGTCTAACGTTATTATTGAAACTTCGTGGGTGATAAGAGGCACGTGACCACCTAACGTACCGTCTGTTAATTCCTACGTTCTCCATTCTGAATAACGAAAATATTGCGAGTTATACACTCGAGTAAAATTCGTATAAATATACCAATTACGCTTTGTATTTGTGCACGATAGATTGGATTAGGTCGATATTTTTTTGAACACATTTTGCCTCGGTAACGGGGCTAGTACGATCGGTGAACGGCCGGACTACGAGTCCTTACATTAATTAGTCGGGCCAGTAAACAGCAATAACGAATCCTCTCGTTTTGGCCTGACTACCGAGGCCGGGCTGGCTAAAAGATCCGGACGTCAACTACTTCAGATGCGACCCGAGGGGGGGGGGCGAACAAATGACGGATGGACTAGGGGCCGGATTGACCGTGAAAATGGAACAGTACCGTGGAAGCCTGGCACCGCGCTTCGTTCCACAGACACGGTAGATATGGGATGCTACTACTACGGACCCTTTATACTCTCAGGAGTTGCACGTAGCGGCACGTTCAGGTGCTGGGTGATTGGACAGGATGCCCGCCTGTACCACCCGGCTCCATCGCCATCAACGGGTGGTAGGCGGTGAATACCACGAACAATGTTCGTAGAGGGGTTCGAATCCCTTCATTTTATACGTCATGTTTTGTGATTGTCCATCCTACACGATGCAATGGCGATTGTTTATTGTAGGTTTTTTTTCCGCATTTTTTCGTACAGTAAACGGTCGCACGTTCGCTGGTCAATGTAATGCCGTCAAATTTTCCCGGCCAGCGAGCGCACGACGGCTGACGATGAACGAGAAAAAGAAGCGTGATGGCAGTCACCGAGTTGATTAACACGATTTTCGGCCACCCGTTCAGCCGGGAATGGAACAATATAAGCTCACGTTATTTACAGATAATTCGTTCGGAATTAGGTTACGTGCTATACGACAAATGTCGACAGCGAACTATCGACAAACGCGATAATATTTTCAATTATTGAAGATACCGTACAACGATCGTCGCCACAACAAAAATACCGAGGGATCGTCAGAGAGTGCAGGCCACCGATTTTAAATTTCTCTTTTCTCGAGTTCGATAGAAAAATAATGTACGTAACGTGTACGCCGGTTTTATTTTTATTTCGCCCGTCGGATTATTATGGACGCTTACGAAGCCCGTACGAATGAGAACGTCTGTATTCTCGTCGTTATGTTCGCGTTCGTTCGATGGCGTGCTGGCATAGCAATTAGTCTCGCTCAGACTACGGTAGTTTTGTTGTCGAACCTGAATGCGTGCGTCTTCGAAATTGAAAATCATCGAAAATATTGCCCCGTGTCCAAAACTCGTTTTTCCAATAATCTAGCTCAGCTAAATTTACTATAGATAAACACGACCACGAAGTGCAAAATTGACTCGTCAAACACTGTATCCGGTTAAAAAGGCGTTTCAAATTCTGTATATACCTGTTAATCGAATTATTCGGCCGTTAAAAAGAAGAGTGTTCTAAAAATAAATGTCAAACGTTAAAATACATTAAACGCGTGTATCGGATACTCGTTGTTTACGTTTTCGGTCATAAACAATTACGATATAAACACGAATATAACAGAACATTATGATCAAGTACGTAATTCAACGTAGTTCGTCGATATTCGTTGACGTATTTGCAAACAATTTTTAATTGGCCAGAACTTTCGCACGTGTTTCGCGAAGATATTTGAAGTTACGCATGCCACCGAATAATAATAATAACGGCGGAGGGCCCGTGGGAATAGGACGATGATGACTGGAATAGTCCCTAAAAAATGTGACGTAATTCGTGCAATCGTAATACCATCGAAGCCGAATAACCTCGTCCTCGTCACTTATTACGGTCCGTTTGCGTGGAGAACGCGCGTGTCCGTCAAGTGCGGCAAAAACGGACGAGGCCGAGCCGACGACATAAAAGTTACGTACTATGCACCGTTCGCGCGTTATCTGTCCGACAACGACGACGTATTATATTATTGCCGTGGCGCGGTTGACGACGATTTCGATTCGTGATCGAGACGACATTTGGTCTCGGATAAAAATCGCGTACGTCAGTACAGTGACGTTATAATAATATAATCGTGACCGATAAAACAGGGACAAAAGGCGGGGGGTGCGGCACTTTTACCATATACATATATATATATACCATATGAAATATCGCTCAATCGTACTCAGTCGCTGCGTATATTTGAAAGGTGTCCGATACGAAACCGGGTCACCAACTCAGTCTAAAGGTCCGGGCGAAAATTGACGACGGTTATTATTTTGGAATTTCGGAGGAAACCTCTTACAAAAAAAAAAAATTGAAAAGAGCGACAAAAATAACCACCGTAGTCGTTCGAAAACGATTCCGTGTTCTTATTTTTGCGAAACCGGTCGGCTACAATTCGTTTAATGTCCAAGAGTTAGGTACGTACTACGTAAATATCGCGTAGCTATTTGATAAACGGATGTGTTCATCATGCTCGAATAAAGCCTATTCAGTCGAAAAAATGAACGGATTCGGCTCTGATTACACAAGCCGGTATTATCGTATAATTGACATCGAGCACGTAATTAACAATTCCGGAATATTAAACAACGGGCAAATCGTTTTATTACTTGACCGTTTCATATTTACAGAGTACGATTATTACTTTTCATTTGACTTTTTCATGTCACACGTCTGATTCCACCCCCCCCCCCCATATACACAGTGTTATGGACGTCTCCACAACAAAAAATATGTAAAGAAAATAAACAACAAATAGCTGAATTAACATACACCGCGAAACAGAATTAATTATGTCTAATACTAAATATTGCGGAAGGTCTGACCAATGCTCTGACAAACACCACACATTCGATGCTCTGCAAATATCACACTAACTAGATTTTCTGAGACGAGGCACAATCGAAAGTTACCAAGGATTTCTTGGTACTTCGGATTGTTTGTTCATAATGCTCGATAGTGTCTAACAATTTCTATATAATAAAATATAACTATAATCGTTTCGTTATAAAAACGTTTACAATTATTATATAGAAACAACTACAATCATTTAAATAAAAACGTCATAAAAACGTTTACAATCATATACAACTATATTATAGGTGATAATCATTTCCACATAATAGTGTTCATATCAACAGTTAATTCTCTTACGAAAATATTCGAAATACGGACAAAACAAATTTCGACACAAAATCCAACGTCGTCATTTCGTTTTAAACGCGAGAAACATTTTGGATTTTTTTCAATGGCCATTTTTATTGAGATATTTTACGTACGTGAAATAAAAAATTAATTGATTTCGGAACAAAATAAATCATTTTGAATACGTCTACTCTTTTCGGTTACTTTACGTTTGAAAAATTAACAACGGCTAAAGTTCGTCGATTTCGGCGTTTGAAAGCTAGCTCGCCGATGACTTTTTTACGTACATTCCGGAGAATAACATTTATTTCGTGCGTCTATACGTGGACATTCCGATAAAAAAAATGCGTTTTTTAAACTCAAAAATTGTATTAACACTGGATGGTACCACTTACTGTGACGTATAAAATAACCTAGAAATATTAAATTTACCATACGCGTTAATAAACTAAGTCTCACAGAATGGCTTTTCGAATACCACGAGGATTTATTGTCGATTTTAAATTCGAAATAACGACACAACTCTAGCAATAGTATCCCACATAAACGGACGTCCTCAGTAGGTGCGGCCTGCTATTCGAAATACAATTCTTTATTTGTACGCCATTCGGTATAAACGTAACGGTTACGAGATATTTAAGATTTCATTTTCTATGTGCGTTTGTGGATGCTAGCAATGTTTTTATATGGGGAGAATTGTGTAAACAATTAATGCGAAGAAACGAAACGGGAAAACAAGAGGGAATTTCGGAAATGGCCATGGTCAGTTCGATCGTATGTCCGGATAGGAGACGACGGATGTGAAACCTGCGAGCATTTGTAAGCGGGCAACAAGTGGTCGTAGACATTTCATTTGGTGGATTTTCGAAGTGTAAATAGACACGGAGTATGAACGATATTCCTTCCATTGTGACGCTAGCGGTGACTATTTTCGTCCGCCGCGATCGCGAAAATCGTCGTCGACAAAAAGCCGTGACGAACAAGGATAGGGGAGAAGAGAATGATTGAGAGGGGACGCGATCGGATCGACGGTAATTATTATAGCTCGACGTACTGCCTGACCGGGGTGGGTGGTTCTTCCGTTCGATTGTCGCAGTCCCAGCGGACGACGACGTCGGGTGATGGTCGACCGATTTAATTAGGTTTTCATCAACGGTGACAAGCCGCGGCCTCGAAGGTCCGAGTGATGGTAAAGAACGATGGGAGAGTAGCGGTGTATACTACGTATCGTTATTATAAAGATTTGCCGACGTCCCATTTGCGACGACCATAAACGGCCCGGACGGGGGACCTAAGCCGGACGTATATTATCTGTGCGCGTGTCTTAATGAAGTCGTAGATACACGTTCACATTGTTTCTTCTCTCCAGCCGTCGCCGTCGCCATCGCCGGCCGACGGGTTCGCGCGCTCGCGGTGGTAGCGGCCGATATAAGGAGCACGCTCGCCCGTCCGTCCTTTCAGACGATCGTGGTGGTACGTCTCAATCGTCTCGGAACGCGCGCGCGCGTACACTCGATGACGGTGATTTGTGGGGCGGCCTCCGGTTCCATCAATTAATATAATATACCTCTACACGTACGGCGTGCCGTGTGTCCGCTTTGGTTATACATTACCGTACGCCCGTCGTGCGTGTACGCGCGCACCGATTATATTGTCCTACTGGTCCCCGACATCCGCCACAGCGCTCCGAACGCCCGCGGAATGATATCATATAGAAACCGAGATTATTCCTTTCGTTTCGTCGTTGACGTTTTCGTATTCATCGAACGTCCGTCCGTCCATGCCTACGCTAAAACAACCCATCGCCGTAATAACAATAATAATAATAATAATACTCGCGATAAAAGTAATGGCCAACAACAACCTACGTACCGTACGTCGTTATTTCTGACCCACTGAGTGCCGCCGTTCCGACAAGCCGTTTGGCGGCGCGACAGAGCTACCCGCCCGCGGATACGAGGCCGACGCTACGATTCGCGGGGCTCGGCTCGAATCACGAACTCGCTTTTCCCGGAAAACCGACGATATTTGTCGGCCTCGTTTCTTGTTTAGCTCGTTGTCGCCTTGTACGCGCGTTCGCGTTCGTAAACTGTTCGACGATTTTTGTCGCGTTCTCGTTTGTTCGTCGGATTTCCCCGTTATTTAGCTCAAGATTCCTGCATTATATGCTGGAGAATTCATTTACCTTTGATACGGTACCGTAAACGTCTTTTAACATTTTATCGTTAATTACCGTCGGTTTTTTGTGTCTCAGAAAACGTCATTTTTTTTTGCTACCTATTGTGACGTTACCGTTTTTTTCCTAAAATTTTCGTAACATCGACCATGGTTGCGTGTATAAGTGTCACGCTTCTTTAATTTTTATCTGATACGCAAACGAAAATCGTCGTAGCTGATTTTGGAATTCTTTCGTTTGCAATATAACCCGGGCACCTGTTATTTGTTCGATGAAAATTCGAGAATTTAATGTCTATTGAACTTACGTGTACGAACCTAACTAAAGGTCACCAACATTTTTATCACCGAGTACCGATTGACATTCTTACGATCAATAGTACCTAAAGTTCTAAAACTATATTGGGGGAAATTTGAAGAAATAACCTATAAACCAATTTTGTTCACGTGCTTTTCGTTAATAATTTATGTTATTCGATAATTGTATCACGCGTCTAGAAATCGCACGAGTAAAAACTATTTTAATTTTCGTATTAAAATGTTTTTCAATTTCTTCGTAATAAAATAGAAAACAAATTACTTCGAATTTGAAAATAGATTAAAGAACACACAACGATTTAGTTACCGATACTTAGCCCATATGCTATTATTTCGTTATCGACTATTTTTCCGCGGTATTTAACGATGACCGTTAATCGTAATAATATTCCTTAGCTCGGTCATTCCCCAAAATATTCGAAAATCGAATTATTATTTTTAAAAAAATTACACTTTATCCGATTAACGCGATCGCGTACCATCTTAATCGATTTTGCCTACCACCCGGTTGGCGAACTGTTGCTTCAATTATCGGCGTACCGACTTTTCACCTAATTCGCGAATCGATTATGGAAGCCAATAATTAATCGCCGCTCGTATAGAGCGAGCCTGTTCGTGAGTTTCGAGTTGTCCGGGAGAATAATAAAAAAACGCCTAATATCCCAGCCCGACACGTATTAGCATCCACTGTACCGTGTAGGGCACAAACTCGAAATAAAGCGACGTTTCGCGACGGCTCCATCGCCTTTATGTGGTTCGTCCTTCACGCGTTGCCGTCAGACGCGGCGCACACGCGATACACGTCCATAAATCATTAATCAATGTCGGATCTATACGCGCAGCGGTCTCGGACACCCTCGTATCGTTTCCCGGCAACGAAATCGCGGCACGCGGGGGTGAAGGAGACACGCGCGGTCACGACTCGTGTACACGCCGGCAATTCATTTTATTCCGCACTCGCGCGCCCGTGTAATTGAGCCTGTTCAGAAACATTATACTGACAGAACTGTCACACATACACACGCGCGTGCCGTCACCACCGCCACCGACCTTTCGAACCGACGTGTCCCGTATCCTTGACTGCAGCCGGAAGGTACGAGGCGCCAATACGTACGTAAAAACTAACGGACAGCATGGGTGTGTGTGTGTATGTATGTGTGGGCGTTGGAGGGGGTAGGGGTAAATTATAGTTATAATAATAAAGAGACCCAGAGGGTCCTTGTGGATTATGATTAGAACGCGTTTCCGATAGAATAAGATATTTTAACAATAATAACCGCGCGTATATTATAGGATGTGACGTTTCCTGAACGGTTTACGTACTTGGCAGATGGAACAGGTTAATATCTGGAAAACGAGTCGTTCGTATCTATTTCAGGTACTTAAATTCGAAATGTTTAGCCGACCGTATCGTTATCTTGGCGTAGACACGTCAATAAAGTACAGCGGCCGATGAATGGACGTCCGATAACTATGTACGCGGTGCCGACACAACGGGTGTATAACGAGTGCCAGTCGTACAGGGTCTCGCTGTTTTTGTGGTAATGGCACATTCACGGGCGCGACATTATTGTATTCGCAATTTTACGATTACGAATTTCCGTAATTAGAGCCACCGTCTACGATAATATATTTCGAAGAAAATAATATAAATATAAATAAAGGGGTATTTCGTTAAGTTTCGATCGCGGCGCCGATACACGTTTGGGTTGATTTTTAAACGTTTAGCGGTTTTTAGTAAGGTTTTATTTTGGTAATATTTCGTTAACTATAACCGTGGTTCCGGTCTGAACTAAAATGAACTTTTTCACGTTAAAATCAACGAAAACTATTTGAAAAATACCTTGTGGCCGGTTCAATTTACCAATTTGACGTGTATTGCCATAGAGAGCGACATTGAGTGTTCATTAAACTTGGAAAATATTTTGAATACGGCGAAGAAGAATATAGAATGACGTAAATTAAAAACAAATTTGTCCGTAATTTCGACGTTTCTTTTATATGTTTTCTTTTACGACTTAACGTAAAACTTACATACAAATTACACTCGAAACGATAAATTGCTCGCGCTGTTTCACAATTATGTGCGTCGTCGTTATTTTACCAATAACGATTTCGTCGTTTACCTAAACATTTTCAAAAACTATTGGCGTACTACTATTAATATGCAGGATTCGACGTTTCATTTACTCGTCGTAATATACTTTGTAGTGAAATTGTCGTAAACAACGAAACATAATTTACGTAAAATGATTCCGAAACCAATTTTACCGTACCTATTACGATAAAAAATTGGACGTGACGTCGTATTGCGTATAGTGTAACGGTCCGTGCGTCGGATATTTCGTTTACGGCATAAGTTATACACTAGTAGTAATTATTGATAATAGTTTGTATCGGTAAACACAATTTTAGGGCAGGGAACACTTTTGAAGACACTGTTTGGTTGGATCGAAATAACGGAAAATAATACGTTTGTTTATACACGCACGTATCATATTTGATAGTACGGTGAATATATATTTGACAAACCTTAGTGTAGTACACGTGAACTTATGATATACGTTTGTAAGTCGAGACGTTTCGAAATTAATAATATCGAATTCGGGACTTCGTCGATGGCGGAAATTCACGTGGAAAATACACGTAAACCGAAAACAATCAGTCAATATGACGCGTAAACCACCGAACCAATGGGGCTAACCGAAAATTATGGTTATTTATAGTCGTTTCGTGTCCATTTAGTTCGGCGCGTGTAGTGTTTGTCATCCGTTATTTGGACCGTCCAAATCCGTCGAAACATACGTTCGTATTGTAACGAACGCCCTACGTAATATACTATTTCGACACGAGCAAAATACATTGTGTAGTTCTCGTATACTCGCGAGAAAATATTCGTTTTGAATATCGTATAGCCGATTTTCGAAAACCGCAATAATGTTCGGCGTTCGTGGAATATTTTAAGAAAAATAAAACGTATTTAACGAGTATTATTTAGTATTCGTAATACTCCCTGTGTTGTGAATACTACGTGAAAAAATTTTGGTACACGAAAATGAAAGAGCGCTTAAAAAAACGGGTGAATTTTTAGCCGTATCAACTAAAAAATTTTTAGAGACAGACCACTCGTTAACCTACCCTTTTATTCTTTGCACTTTCGGCACTTCATATTGTGATGGCACAGCACACCCTTGGACGTGCGACAATACGAGGAAATAACGTAGAGGTTATTTTTCATCGATTATATATATTTCGTTGATATCAATCAAAATAGACACGTATATACAAACCTTATTCTGACTTCTTATGAAACTATCCAACTGTGCGTCCAATCCAATCCAATCCAATCCACCAACAACTCGCCCTCCTACATTACCATGACGATCGCCTCGTCCTCCTTTTGTTTTACCTCGGGAACCTTCAACTATTCCACGGATACCTCGTAGATCAGTAGGTAAGTGTCCCGGTCAATTAAACCGAGCGAAAATATTAGCGACAATTGATAAATTCGCGGCAAGTTCTATCTTTATTGGATGGCCAACTTAAGATAAGTTGTTATATTGACGCGTCGCTTGTAACGCGGAATTTCTCCTGACGAATACAACATCGGCCGTTCCCAGTGCTCTGCCATATCTATCGTAAT
>JAIPRN010005283.1:0-11167 GCA_025469175.1 Geopemphigus sp. TES_GeoC_2020 | reverse complement strand
AGAAAATTAATAGCAACGGGCCGTACGCCAAACTGAATATCTTAAGGTTTTCGGACAGTTCGGCGTGTAACAAACGTATACTCTCCAGCAAAACGGCTATTTCTGAGTGCGTCCATTGTCCGGGCACCGCTAGCAGCCCTTCCGGAAGATAATTCCAAATTATGTCGTTTAACGATTCGAATCGGCACTCTATATGTTTGAGGAAGAACCACGAATTCATGGCTGTCAACATTTCTAACACTCCGGAGGTGAAAAAACAATAGACTAAATATGAACCGAAATCTACGTTCCTGGGTAACGAAAAATAGAGAATAACGATTCTTATCGTAACAATCAGGGCTAGAAACGCTGTTGTGATGGAAAGACAGCGTTTACTACTTAGCGTTTGTGTGTTAGCCGACACGTGATCTGAGATCATCCTGAGTTTGTTATCGAATTTGATGATGCTGTTAATCAACCTGTTGGACATATAACCAAAAAACAAGAAATAATTATTATAACCTTCGTGTTTTAATCATTAACGTTTGATTTACCGCACTTTATTATCCATATTTCCGATATTCTTGACAAAATTATAGCCATCCAAAATTTCAGCAAATCCAAATTCTGTGTGTTATAGTATTGTCTCTCATAAATAACGTACATGCAAACGATCAAAGCTAACATTCGTGTCCATTCGAGAAACATGAAATACGTCGTGTTTGTATACCGAACAAACGATTCATTGGGAACCATTGTGTAACAGACGTTTACTAAACCGACGCATTTTAGTACGGTCAACGTCCATCTTATAGTCGAAATGAAATCGGTTGTCATTTCCATAGTGTAAGTAAGGCTGGGGAACGAGCGCCCTTCAGCGTGTCAGTGTATGCCAACAATTCGGTAACGGTGAAATTCCCACGTTTTTTTCGACGGCTGATGACCCAATACGGTGGTCAAGAACGCGACGAATTCACCATTGATCGGCCTGTTTTAGACAACACGAAAAAACTTATAAGGCTATTCGCGTTGTGTTATAATTTTACACGTTCATAGCGAACGAATATTATGATACGTACGTATTATTTAATATTTTCGACACCCTCGCCGCAATTGCTACCGGCAAAATTGTAAGGAAATCGTTATTTTACGTGCAACGAAACAAAAATAAACATTTACATGCATAAAATCAACGCAATAATACGCTTCAATCCGAAAACTTTTAAATTTAATCCATCTGGTTATCCCGTCCGACGCCTAATGTAACGTATTATTCAACCGATACATACTACTACTACAATCAGTTAGGTAGGATCGCGGAATTGAACAATTCGTTACCGTAATATGGTTTTTATCGAATATGTCTACGTACGATGTGTACTAAAAATTGAATTACGCATTTTTCCGAAAACAAATAGGGACGTATTTCACGCCTCACCCGAAGCGGAGGCGGTTATTATTTATTCAAACGTAATTTAACGAATTCCATCGAACTCTACCGCGTTCCACAATACATTTTTAATTTTTTTATTCGGACCATTTTGTCATATCCGTACATATAATTTATTGGTGCACGATTCGTTTCAATATGTCATATAAGCGACATCTAATTTCGTCTCTTTTACGTATTACAAATTAATGCCACAACCCATATATCAGGAACGAGTTTAAAACGTTACGAAATATTCTATGACACAAGTAGAGTTTACGATAATATGGCTTAACGTATTTACGTTAATCATGTTTATATAAAACGTTATCCTTAACATGGTAATTGAAAAGCCGAACTTTTCGATTATTAGGTATAAATTATTAATAGATAATACATTATGACATCAAATTACATGAAATATACTGGTAGTATTAGTTCCCACAATTATGGCATCTGTTGTTATCATTACAATTGGATATATAATGACAGGTAGTTTGAAAATACCACAGTATCTTTTTTCTGTAATCAATGTTGACTATTATTGAATCAATTATTTCCAATTGCCGAGCTTGGTGGTTATCCGTTTGATTTGTTTTTCATCTATTGTTGCTACCTTGTTTTCTATTCGAGACGCCACAACGATATACGTTATTGTCCACGCGATAACATGTCCACAAAAATAAAATGACACTTTTATAGGTATCCATCAGTGTTTATCTTCTTTGTGAGTAACGAATTGCTTGAAATATTCCATAAGCAGAACACTAAGAACTTCACAAATGCGAATACGTAGAACATTAAAAGCAACGCTTTGTATGCGGAACTGAATATGTTGAGGAGTTCGGATAGTTCGGCGTGCAACGAACGCAAACTCTCCAGTAACACGGCTATTTCGGGATACGTCCAGGCACCGCTACCAGACCGGCCGAAAAACTATTTCAAAATATGTTGTTTAACATTTCGAATCGACACTTTATGTGTTTGAGGAAAGACCATGAAACAGCCGCTGTAATAATTTGGGTTACGGACGGGCCGAAATATTTATTCATAAAATAACTCGACAATACGGTCACTTTCAATTTTTGGTTCAGCTACACAAATTTAACGATTACTGTTAACATGGTAATGTATACTACCAATGGTGTAACAATTGTGAGCTAATATTTGTTTACATAATGTTTGTTGGTGAGCCGACATGACAATCGAAAACAAGGTAAGTTCATTATCGACTTGGTTAATACCGTTAATAAAGCTGTCGGCATTAAAACAAATAAGAAACGACCTAATCTTACCGCCTTTGTTTATGAATTTTTAATAATTTTTAATAAAGCTAATGAAGTTTTGTAAAATTGTTTTTCATTTATACGCGACTAAATATCCCGTAGGTAGCATCTACGTGTTGTATTGTTGAACCATAGAAAACACGTACCGATATAACAAGGTTCACATTGATATTGAAAAATCCATAAGCGGTAACCCCTTCCAATTCCAATGATGATAAATGATTCATAAACATCTTCATCTAACCAAAATAAACATAATTGACATAAAACGGAATAGCGCCAATTGCGCGTTTAAGGTTAAAACGAAAATAAGCAAACTGTTTCGACTATCGGACGTTTACCTTTTTTAAAAAATTGATCATTCAAACAGATATATATATATATATATATATATATATGTACATATATATATATATACATATTAAACCAAACAAAGGGCGTAATATCATAATTACGAAATGTGTTAAAAGAATCGAACTGCACTTCTTTAAAATATCGCGTTGGTAATATTCGTGATGTTTGAATTCAAGTAGTATTAATGCGCGACGATTAAATGACCATTATACGCGATTAGTGGATACCACACATGATAGTTAAGACCATAAAATGAGACAAGTATTCAACCGTTTCGAATATAAAAAGCTTAATTCTACGTATTTTATCGATATTGGAGATACCGATAAAATGGTTAATTTGTTTAGAATAACGAATTGCAATATGAAAAATCGATTCCAAATAATTAAATTGAAATGAGATCGAGGAGTTTAAAACGTTCGTTCGGATTAAAATATAATTGTTCCGGATATTTAAAAATATAAGCACGTTGTTTATACGTAAAAATGTATAAAACATTGTCATCTCCCATTACAGCAATTTCACGAAATTTATGTCACGCGTTCGTATCGTGTATATACACAAGAAGCTTATTCTTATCTTAACCTTAAACTTTTATTATTAGATCATAATTTAAACATAAACTTGCATTTTTATGACGACCGGTAGTAAATAGTAAATACTAGTAAATACGACACGAGATTCTTTTGCTGCGAATAACGATGACAAATGATTAATCGCTTTTCAATAATTATTCGTTTACCGCGATATTAACAAAACTAATGCATATAATATGGGCGGTAATACGAATTTTATAGATTTTCCGAAAACAAATATTAAAATTATATGTATATATAACACCAAGGCCTGAACTAAATTACTGTTGTCATTTATTGGACAACAATATAACACAACTATAGAACAAATCGAATACTTGTTTTTTATTCGAAGTGTAACATATCTAACAATTTCTCCTAAGAAATAAACTAAATTATTGAATATTAATAAAACGACATACGTATTACTACTTTCGGTCAATTTCAATACCTTTTTTATATACACCATAATAAAAACTACTTCCGTCAGGTGTAAAAACGAACACAGTTTACCGATCGGCATTTGTTGTTTTCTGTTACATGAGCAGCGCTTAAATGGAGACATCGAATAACTTTAAATGACTTTCAGATACAAACTACAAATTAAGGAATTTATGTTTTCGACAACACTCCCGCATGCTGTTTTTTATTCATATGTTCGAAATTCGACCATTACCAAACATTATTTTACAATCAAAATAACTTCTCACCTCTTTTTAATGTAACGTGTAAGGTTGAATAATAATTATTGAAAAGTATAAACTATACTTATTATTGGAATTACAACATTTAGGTTTTTATTTAATATTCGTCGTTTCACTGAATTCTTTATTAAAATTACATTGCCAAACAAACTAATTATCTATATAATACAAATTAAAATAGTGGTGAATCAAAATGGAAAAAACTAATACCAGTGATGTTATTGTAAATTTCGACAACAGTAATCCGTGTGATAACTATGAAGAAAAATATATTTACAATAATTCTAAATGTTTAATAAAAAGTTAATAACGATTTCTGATTGTAGAATTATAATTATTATATCGATATGATCCAACGATTTGTTTTGCATAGGAATTGTTGTAAAAGCTCAGAAGAAGTGGGTGACTTTTCATTTGCATAATCGTCGACCAACCGCTAATTATTAATACCAATATCTGTAAATATATACGAATATCGATATAGAATTGTATGTTTGTTTATAATAATTATTACGATTTTAAAATAACTGTGATTGCTTTATATACTATTATCCAGTAATCCAATACATTATATATACATATATTAACTACATATATAATAATAATAAAAACTTACTGATATTACAAGTCTTAAATCTATATTGAAAAATCCGTATGCAGTGATATCGTCCGACTCCAGAGATGATATTTGGTTCATAAACATTTTCAGCTAGTTAATAAAAAATTCGTCATTCATGTAATACCAATAGACGGGAAACATACTTCAATATTTATTGTTAGGGTGACAACGACTCAAGGTAAATTATTATATAGAATCTGTAGGAATTAAAATATGCAGGACTGGCATAGTGATAAGACGTATGAGGTCAGTCATAAATGTCGTTTCGATTACATATGAATACATCTGTAGGATAATTAAAAATAATATAAATAATATTTCCGTATGGTTTCATAAATACGAAAGGAAATTTCTCGAAAGTATGTTTCACAGTCAATTTTCCAAACGTGTATTTTTATGGAGTGATCATTCGGTTAGATGTAACGTGTGTATCTTAAACAGAAAATGCCTACGGCGTCCACATATCTACACTACGAAATAGTGACGCGCATGAGACGATTAAAACGCCCTTAAATAACGTTAACGATTAAAGGAATTAAAATAAACGGACGATTAATTCGACATTCTCTCTAGATTATCGCCGAAATAGATTTTTTTTATAGAACGATTCATTTACTTTTGGTTTCTTCGAGTTAACTGGAACAATTAAAAATATATATATATTGTTCCTATTAAAAAGTCTCTAAATCTGTTCAACCTGTGTTGTGGACTTCCTTGGCGCCCCTAAATTCTGTAGAGTAGAAATAATAGACCTTGCCACTTATTTAATCAACCGACATGCTCTAGTTATAAGGTATACAAATTATATTTACTTGTAATTTGATATCGACAGGTAGTTTGGAAATCCGACATAATCGAATATACGACACGACCTTTCTCTTCTATGAACAACATAAACTATTATAAAAACAGGATTTTCAAACGAACGTGTTTGGTAATTAAATTCGTTTAATTTGTTTTACAACTATTCTCCCTACTTTGTCATTTATACGCGACGCCACAAAGATTATGGACATCATGAACAGGATCATCTGTGTGCTTAAAAATAATGTCAGGATTTTCAAATGTATTGTTCCATCATTATTCATTTTTTGCCCATTGGCTAAATTATTTTCGACGTTCAAAATAAACAACACCAAAAGTTTGACATATACGAATACAAAGAAAATTAATAGCAACGGGCCGTACGCCAAACTGAATATCTTAAGGTTTTCGGACAGTTCGGCGTGTAACAAACGTATACTCTCCAGCAAAACGGCTATTTCTGAGTGCGTCCATTGTCCGGGCACAGCTAGCAGCCCTTCCGGAAGATAATTCCAAATTATGTCATTTAACGATTCGAATCGGCACTCTATATGTTTGAGGAAGAACCACGAATTCGTGGCCGTCACAATTTCTAACACTCCCGGGGTGGAAAAACAGTAGGCCAATATAGAACCAAAATCTATGTTCCTGGGCGATGGAAAATATAAAATAATGATACTTATCGTAACCATTAACGCTATAAACGCTGAAGTGATGGAAAGACAGCGTTTAGTGCTCAACGTCTGTTTGTGAGCCAACACGAGATCCGAAATCAACTTAAGTTTGTTATCGAATTTGATGATGCCGTTAATCAACCTGTTTTGAACATAAAACAAAAAAAAACAATAACAGCGTTCGCCTTGTAACGATTAACGTTTGATTTGTCACACTTTATTATCCATATTTCCGATATTCTTGACAAAATTATAGCCATCCAAAATTTCAGTAAATCCAAATTTTGCGTGTTATAGTATTGTCTTAGGTAAAGAAAGTACGTGCAAATGATCAAAGCGAACATCCTTGTCAATTCGAGAAACATGAAATACATCGTGTTTGTATACCTAACTAACGATTCATTGGGATCCATTGTGTAACAAACGTTAACTAAACCGACGCATTTTAGTACAGTCAACGTACATCGTAAAGTCGTAATGAAATCGGTTGTCATTTCCGTAGTGTAAGGAAGCAACGTACTTGCGAATATGCGTCCTTCGATATGTGTGTGTATGCCAACAATTTGGTAACAGTGGAATTCCGATGTTCTTTCTTCGACAACTGATGATCAAGAACGCGACAAATTCACCGCTGTGATCAGCCTGTTTGAAACAACACGAAAAAAACATATAAGGCCATTCGCGTTGTATACTACATGTACACGTTCATAGTGAACGGATATTATAATCCGGACGCACTAATCAATATTTCCGACACCCTCACCACCATTATGAACGGCAAAATGTCAGCAAATCGTTATTTTACGTGCAACGAAACAAAAATAAACACTTACGTATATGAAATCAACGCAATAATACGCTTCAAATCGGAAATTTTACATTGTTTTAATGTGCTCGTCTAATCCACCTGGTTATTCCATCCGACGCCTAATGTAACATAGTATTCAACCGATACATTTTTCTACAATCGGATTAGGCTGGAACGCGGAATTGAACAGTTCGTTTCCGTATTATGATTTCTGTCGATAGTGCCTGCGTACGACGTGTACTAAAAAACGAATTACACATTTTTTCAAAAAAAACAAATAGCGACGTGTTTAACACTGTGCCCGAAGCAGACAACGTTATTATTTATTCAAACGTAATTTAATAAATTCAATCGAACTCTATTGCGTTCCTCTAACCATAGCCGTATCTACCATTATTAGTGCACGTTTCATTTCATTATGTCATATAAGCCACACCTTATTCCATCTGTTTTATGTGTTACAAATTATTGCGACCGCCCACATATCGGGAAAGAGTTTAAAACGTTACAAAATATTTTTTTGATATACGTAGGTTTCGGATATTTTATTTACGAAAATATTGCTTAACCTGTTTACGTCAATCACGTTTACTTTAAACGGTGTCATTAACATGGTAATAGAAATGTCGAATTTTCGATTTTTAGATATATATTATTCATAGATAATTACATTATTTAAATTATTAGAAGGATATTCCTTATACCAGGTTTAGCGGGGAGACCTAGCCGTGAAAAAATGTGACGTTACGAAAATGCGAAAGAGAATGAGAGAATGAAGTAGACCGATAACTACTCCCTCCCATACACTGCCACTACTCCTCCCTCACGGCGCACTGGCTCCACCTCTCTCTCAGTCTCTCTCCCTTACACACTTTAAGACTGCATTAGACTATTATATACGGGCTCTTTCTCCCTTTTCCTTTTGCTCACTATACAAGTAATATATATAGCAGCTGTCGCTCGGACATATATTTATATATCCTACTGACTACGAATGAATATATATTTATATTTATTTCTTTATTATGTGTATAGATATGCCGCCCCACGCGTGCATGCAAGGGACGAGTCAGTAGGAAATATAGGTATATACAAGCCACAGCGTCAGCATATATATACCACGTTATCTGTTTTGGCGCAGCGCGGCCTATTTAGACATTGTGTATGTATATTTAAGGTATTCCTACATTATCCGTACGTAACACCATAATCAATACAGAGTAATTATTAGTGTTTTATTTATTTAACCATCAGAAAAAAACATATAGCATAAAAAGAAAATAAGAAAATTTTTATAATTGTTCAGAATCGATTCTGAAATTATTTTACAAAATAGCTTCAAAAAAAAAAACGCGATATCTCGAAGAGAAAGCAAGGTAGGCCAAAAATATTAATCTTCATGGGTTTTTAAAGGGGAACGAGATCATCAAGACGCACAAATAAAAAGGTCTTGGTTGACGTTACAACATAACCTCAATATAACTTATTTAATGCAATATCTTTATAAAATTAATGTTAAAAATTGTGAAAATTATAGCATAATTAGGAAATAATTATAAACATTTCGAATCTATTCACAAATCAATATACGGAATCAAAATATGTAATACACAATTTTTTGGGTTATTAACACAATAATTAAAAAAACAATAAATAAATATATATTGCAAATAATTTTATGAATATAGTTATTTATTGCGTCAATAATCAAATTTAAAGAGAGGGATGGGTGGAAAGAATGAGAGCCAGGCACGTTAATGAAAAATTATGACAACCCTGCATACGAAAGGGACTTCGATCCAAACGCCTGTCTCGCGACACGTTCATGTTTTTACATTATTACATTAATTTACAACTAAATATGCATATAGTACTAGTTTCACAATTATGATATCTGTGGATATAATTCCAATTAGATATATAAAAACAGATAGTTTAGAGATACAACGCTATATTTTTCCTGTAAACAATGTTGGCTATTACTAAATTAATTATTTCCAATCATCCGGCTTGGTAGTTAATCGTTTAATTTGTTTTCTGTCTATCATTGCTACCTAGTTTTCTAAACGAGACACCGGGACGATAATCGTTATTGTCCACGCGATACCTTGTCCACAAAAATAAAACGACACGGAGTTCAAGTATTCATAGGGGGTTTATCCCCCTTGAAGTAACAAATAGCGTAAAATATTCCAAACACAAAACACTAAGAGTTTAATGAACGTAAATACGTAGAAGATTCACAGAAACGGACTGTTTATGGAACTTAAAATCTTGAAGAGTTTGGACAGTTTTGCCTGCAATAAACCTAAACTATCCAGCAACACAGCTATTTGGGAATGCATCCATTGTTCGGGCACTGCTACCAGTCCGGCCGGAAAACAATTCCAAAGGATGTCGTTTAACCTTTCGAATCGACACTCTATGTGTTTGAGGAAAAACCATGAAACCACAACTGTAATCATTTCGATTACGGAGGGACCAGAAGTGAAATAACTCAACACTACGGTAACATCGAATTTTGTGTACGGCCACAAAAATGTTATCACTACTATTACCATGGTGATGTACACTAACAATGCCGTAACGGTGGCGAGCCAACGTTTTTTACTTAACATTCGTTGGTGAGCCGACACGATGTTCGAGAATAACGTTAGTTTGTTAACGAATTTGATAATGCCATTGGTCAAACTAATGGAATCAAAACAAGAACAAACGTAAATACAATCCGCTTTATACTCGTTTGATACAATTTCGCCGCATTTAATTATCCATATTTCCGATATACTGGTCATGATTATGGAAATCCAAATTTTCAACAAGTCCAAATGCCGCGTGTAATATATTTGTTCGTTGTAAATAACGTACGTGCAAACGATCGAAGCCACCATCCGTGATATTTCGAGAAACACGTAATACATCGTGTTGGAATAACGAATTAACGATCCATTCCGACTCATCGTGTCGCACACGTTAACAAAATCGAGCATTTTAGCACGGTCAATATCGACCGTAAAATCGTTATAAAAACAGTAGTCATTTTCTTACCGCCGTGTTAACGAAATTAATGCATATAATATGGACTGTAATACGAATTTTATAGATTTTCCGAAAACAAATATTAAAATAATATGTATATATGTATATATAAAACCAAGACGTGAACTAAATAACTGTTGTCGTCTATTATACAGCAATATAACAAAATTATAGAACAAACCGATTACGTGTTTATATATATTCAATTTAATTATTCCAACCAGCTTTTCGCTCACAAATATCTAAACAATAAATTGTAATGTTTTCTTGATGTTAATTTACTCGAGGCGTAGATAATGTTTTGTTTATTACGTTTAAATTAATGGCCGTATTAATCACGATACGATACCTATAATTTTTAGTCGAAATATAATATAGCGAACAATTTCTCCTAAGAAATAAACTAAATTATTGAATATTAATAAAACGACATACGTATTACTACTTTCGGTCAATTTCAATACCTTTTTTATATACACCAAAATCAAAACTACTTCCGTCAGGTGTAAAAACGAACACAGTTTACCGATCGGCATTTGTTGTTTTCTGTTACATGAGCAGCGCTTAAATGGAGACATCGAATAACTTTATATGACTTTCAGATACAAACTACAAATTAAGGAATTTATGTTCTCGACAACACTACCGCATGCTGTTTTTTATTCATATGTTCGAAATTCGACCATTACCAAAGATTATTTTACAATCAAAATAACTTCTCACCTCTTTTTAATGTAACGTGTAAGGTTGAATAATAATTATTGAAAAATATAAACTATACTTATTATTGGAATTACAACATTTAGGTTTTTATTTAATATTCGTCGTTTCACTGAATTCTTTATTAAAATTACATTGCCAAACAAACTAATTATCTATATAATACAAATTAAAAT
>JAIPRN010005282.1:0-11171 GCA_025469175.1 Geopemphigus sp. TES_GeoC_2020 | reverse complement strand
TTAACCGATAATATCGAAATTGTCGTAACTAATGAATACATTATTGGCTATTGTTCGCGTGTCTCGCGCTAAATATGGTCGTTAAAAATCGTTCGTCCGTTTAAGCCGTTTAGTCATTTTCGTTCGCCGCAATTATCGTTCGTAAATATCGTAGAGATCCGAAAGACGTATTTGACGAAAATCTATAAATCGAAGTCGAAAATAAATCACGACTACCGAATTATCGCGTAAACGTATTATACGCGTTGTATAAATAGTTGTAAGTTCGATAATATAGAGGGAACGTCTTTTAACTGTTTAGGATCATCACCACAAGTGTGTTTATACTAGTTGCCCGATAACGTGATTTTTCACGTAAAATACGAGAAAGTCGTAACGACGCGAATTATTTATTTTATTTTAGAACACGCGCGCCGATCTCCGAACGTTTCTTATTTTTGTGGAAAAATAACGATTATATTATCTATTATATATTATATTATAATAATTATTATTATTATATAACGAATAACGACGAAAATAAAACGGATCCTCGACATTTCCGAAGCCTAATTGGAGGGGGGGGAATAATACGAATATATAATTTTTTTTTTTAAACGATTTGACTAGTCAGAAATAATTCGTCATCGATTCGCGTCCAAATTGGCCGTCGAGAGTCGGACAGATGGTAGAACGGAACGTATTTTAATTAACACGGCGCCTTCGTCGTAACGCGGGCGTGCGCTGTATACGGAAGCGAATGAGAAAGCTGAAACACGGCGTTGATATGTCCATGGGTGTAATCGACTGTAATTCAGCTCAGTTTTTAGCGTGAAATGTTATCCGTATACTTACAGTTAAGGTACGGGAATTATATCGGAACTTAACGTTAGTGAAACGAACAAATATGAGAAATTCGGTTTACGTGTATAGAAATGGAATTTTGACTTCTCCGTTCCCCCGCGTAATTCTATAGACGAGAAATCGATAAATTGTAACGACGTTAACGTACCGCTTCGTTGTTTCGACTTAACGAATAACCGATTCGACGTTGCCCGTTTAAGAAGGCGAAAAATAGCGAAAATACTTTCTCCGAAACACCGTTTCCGCTAATCGAAGAAATTGCCGTAAAATCGCGACCTTCGATTCTTCCGAAAAAAGTAAGACGCGTCGTCTATAGATTAGGTTAGATGGTTCGCCGGCGTTTCGGATTACGCGACGTTCTTCCGGCAGCGCATATATGTACATCGACCAGATCTAGGACGCGGAAAACGCGTATGGGATCAACGCGAACAAAAACCGACGTCCGGAACCTACAAGCGAGTTCGATATCGAGTAACGTGGAATATCGCGGTATGTTTGCTATTCGTGGTCGTATATTTGACGTAACCATGGCCACAGCTAATAAAAAGTACGAAAATTCTTTAAAAATTACCCGGGAATTATTCGTTATCTCGTTATATACACTCGGCGTCGTCACGGGCACATTTCGGTTTTGTATGACCGGTAGTGGACGACGTCCGTAGCCCGGACCGGACACGTCGCGCAATATTCGAAATAAAGGAAAACGTTTTTTCGCGTTTCCGGTGTTTTTCTCGACCGATCCAATTACGTGCGATTAAGAATCGAACGTCAGTCGGCAATATCGTGTGCGAAGAACGGTTCGACTGGTAGTCGGATCCGAGGACGCGTAATTTTTTAATTTTGGAAATCCACTCGAGAAGTATTGGGACCGCGTCAAAAAAAAAAAACACGTAACCCGAAAGCATATCCGGTAGACGAGTTCCGGAATAACTAGCCGTAGACGGTGGAAACTATGCGTTCGGGCCGGGCGGAGTGTACCTCCAGGAGGCTAGTGTCGATTCGTAATTCGTCACGTTACGCGCGCAACGTAACGGCGAACCGCGAGCGAAATCGACGGGCGAGTCGCATCCACCCTTCGGTGGCCCCGAGGCGTCCGAATTCTTCCGTTTCGGTTGTCGGACGCCGTCGATCTCGGGTCCGCGCGCGTTATAACGGCGTATGGGACAATGGGACTCCGCGGTACGGAATCGGACACGACATTCGCGTATTGGCACCAAGCCCGGGTCGCGAAAACGCGTAATACGCATTTGTGCTCGCGTAATCGAAAACCCGACGGGCGAATATTTTGAACGCTCGGCTCTTTTTACACTACACGAATTACGGTCGAAATGTGCTTCGCGCGCCGCGAATACACGCGTTTTCTGACGGCTAATAAATACCGAATATTTTCGAATACTACGTTGTTTCCCGTGCACCTATCGGTACACACCTGCACTGGCACGCGCGCGCGCGCCTAGATCGTTTATGTTTTTTATTCGACGAAACGTACGTTATTACGAACACGTCGGTTACGTCCCGGCACACTATAATCTCAATTGAAATCGTTTAAGGCTCGTTATTTCAGAAACCGTTTTATGTTTTTTACCAATTAATACGCGCGCGCGCGCGCGCTTATGGCCTTACGGCTGGAACGTAAATTCCGACGGCAAACGTAGGTACAGATAATACGGAAATGGCGCGACCCGGGGCACGAGAATTTTCCGGCCATAAACCGGCTCCTCTTTCCGCGAGGTCGACGATAATTACGTACATCGTGTGGAAACAAAACTCCCGGACACAACCGTGTCTTTACAACGTCCAACTTATTTCCGACCCGAAGTTTATATCGAAAACCGTCGCTAAGCCAGCGGAAAAGTAAATGGTCTCGACAAAAATACGGATAACCGTCGTCCCGTATCATCGTCGCGCCCGATTGTAACGGCCTGTTGATTCGTCGCTGTGGTTATCGACATCGATCGTATCGGTTACAAAATAATCGTTTATTTATGTACGACGTTTTTAAACAAACGGCAACGAAACAACGTCGACGAATTATACATACGAGGTCGAAAATCGAAACATTAATACGAGTTTGATTGAGAATGTCCAGTGATTGTGTAATCGAGGAAAATTTGAATACGTACATTTGTACTAATTGACGTTCAAACGTAATCGTAAATTTCGTCATCAAAACTCGTCGCGATATAATAATATTATAATCGAAATGTAGCAATAGTAGTGCCGTACGAATGTCGGCTCGAGCGAGTTACTTAAACAAGGAATTTCGAGTAATTTTATTATTTTGAATCCGACAACGTACGTATTCGAAAAATCGATTGCGAACGACGCTACTAGTTGATTATAATTATTAACGAATACTACACGCGACGTCGAAATATCATATACGCCTTTAAGCTCGTATTGTTCTCTGTATTAAAAATAAGAAAATTTGCTACGTCCGAAACGAATATTCGGCTATTAAGGGTTATTGCCGATTTCGACTAATAAACCCTATAGGATAGCTGTAAAAATCGTTTGTACTTTAAAAATACGAGACTTTTCGAACTCGATGGTTGATTATTACGTTTAAACGACGTTCGGCATATACGATCGTCCCGAGTTTAAAAGCGACATTTCGTCGTCGTTAATCGATAAAAAAAAAAAAAACATAACCGACGCCAGTAATATGATTAAACACGCAGAATTCGAATCGTTTATTATATATTTTCGTATCCTATAATTTTCGTTCTTAAGACGAAATGCGTTTTCAACGTCCGTTTTACTTACCAAATAAATAATATTTTACGAGTCGACATTACACGTCGTAGGAACCGAGCTCGACAGGGTGTAACCTGGATATATGATCGGTCTAAGTTGGTCGCGCCACTGTGTATGTATATATAACCGAAATAGTTTAGTATTTGCTTGGCACACACGACGACGACGACGACGCGCTACGCCTGTATTCTCCGCCAGTGTAATTATAATAACGTTTTCTGGCCCGGCCAATTGTTGTACGTGCGTGTGTGTGCGCGTGTGCGTTTGTGTTTTCTTGGAGGCTTTCGTCGTTGGTCTCCGCCGCAACGACTACAGCCGCCGACGACGCGAGTGGGGGTGTGTACCGCGTGCGCGGGCAATCTGCCCGAAACGTCGTCGCCGCCGCCGCCGCCGTCGGAATCTCAAGGATTCTCGTCCGAACGTCGGGAATTTTTTCGACGTGACGACAACAGGTATACGACACAACGACGACGGGCGCGAGAAAAGAGGTCGTCTCGTCACGCGTATGTACCGTATTCCCGATATTACGTCGAATTCGCGGCTGATTTTTATCGAGCGAACACGTTGCCCCGTCGTCCATTCGTCCAGAACTATCGACCGAATCGTTCCTAACCATTTAGCCTCGTCTGTTCCTGAATCACAATAACGGACGTACGGAGCAAAACGAAAACGCTTTTCAATGTTTCCATACGTTACCGCGAATATATCGTCGTTTTCGTCGTTCATTCGCCGCCTTTATTCGTTACGCCGATAAAAATACCAAAAAAGAAGCGCGCGGCCGCTCGGCCCTAATCGTTCTACACGACGACGATTTTGCTCTTTATTTACCCCGCGACCACCACCGCCGCGTGAAACGTGTTATTTAAACGACAAACGACGTAACGCTACGTGTCCACTCTAAACGATAATAGTTAAAACTTCTACGAGCTTTTTACGTTTTTCTCGGTAACACCATTAAGTATTCGCGATTACAGGAAGAGTTTTTATTATTTTGAATATCGTTCGAGTACGTATTCCATTTAACGCTCCGGTTAGGAACACGAAACGAGATTATAACGAGATTGGGGTTCGACGAACCGGACGGCATCGGCCAAGGAACGTTACGTCGAACACGAGCGTTACGCAAATTGCGCGAGTTGTACAGTGGACAAATGATCGGTCATATTTTTATTCGAACGAAAATGTTTAAAAGCGTGTTTGCTATTCGTAGTATATCGTTCTACGCGGCTTTTCAACGCTTGTTTTTTGCGCGATACGAACATATAAGACCGTCGTTTACGCTAAACGAAACAAAAACGATTTCAAAGTTAAAAATTATCCAATTCGAAGCTACTAAACGCGTTGGATTTTTGAAAACGCGTTAACTTCGAATCGAATACAACGGCGTTTAAATTTAATTCGTGTACGAAAAGCGACGCGATTTTTTCACCGTTTCGACTTTTTAGCGACTAATTCATATACGTAATAATTCGTATAAACGTCGAGTTTTGAAATAGTCACGAAGGATATTCTCGAAATCGGACACGAGAATTTACGTTTAATTTTCATTTTCTACGACTTGGACTCCCAAGTAACAGGTCTTTCGTTATTTGAACTTGATTCCTTAGTTTCTCGATCGATTAAAATTTTATTACTATTTTAGACGATTTACGACTAAATTACTTTCGTCTCGAAGTGAACGTTTAAGTTTCGAAATTACGAAAGAAATATAAACGAATTAACTCGATAAATTAAGCTTAGAGAATATATATACATAACGAACGATAGCCGTCCTCGTAATACACTACGTATAAGGAACGATTTAAGTTTTACGATTTCAACTTTTTTAATCTACGTACGCTTGCGAATATATTTGAAGTCGAACAATTACCGGCCACTTATTCGAAAGTCGAAAATCTTACGGCGATAAAATGAAACGTAACGTTTATTTTTAAAAATATTCGCCGAGGAAGTGCACGTATACTGAATAAATACGTTATTCGTTTAAAGTATTGTAAATACGTTTTTGGAATAAACGTTTTTCTTTACGCGTTCGGAAATGATGTACTTCCGCGTTAGAAAACAAACGACGGTTGAATACGACTTGTACATTAATCGACTGCGCCTAATATTTATTAGATATAAATAATTTTCGTGAAACAATATGTACGAGAGAAAGGTTAACGATCCACGATATCCGGCGGCGGCGATTATATTAGTATATCGTAATAAATACTCGTAACTTTGCGCGGGCCCGCGACTTTTTATTTAACTACTTAGTGATAACCGTTTGGTGGGTAAAACGTAGGCGTACCCAGGGAATATGGAGGGGCGAGCGTAAAAATTATTAACGCGCGTTTACGTAATGTTCCCGTTTCGTTCGTTCATAAACGGTTTACTGATACGGAAGAACAATATCGCCGAAGAAAATATTACAAACAGCTCGACGTTGTTACCCGAAAATCCGACGATTTCCGCGTTGCGCGCGCATATTGTGTACGCTGTTTTGTCCATTTGCGGCCGAACGTAGCGTATTCGAGTAAAAATGAAAAACCCTTTAAAACTTCAATTGTATATAGGTACGTTTATTTGAAATCTTCTTACGTTTTTTTAATTCAAAAAATCGAACGATACCCGTATCGCGTTTTTTACGAATCGATTTTTGTTGGTTACCGAGATGCGAACACTTATTGGCGTAGGAACGGCTTCGATAGGCTTCGCACGCGTTACTTTCTCGTCGAAATGCGCGCGCGAATATTTAGTTTTTTCGATTCGCGGCGCGTGTGTTCGACTTTCCCAGTGGTTTCCTACAAAGGAAACGTTTCAAAAATCGTCGGTTACGATTTCATTTTCGTTAAACGTTCGAATTACAAACGTACGGACATTACGATTTTATTTCGACGCCAATTCAAGTCATAAGTCACGAGTCGGCGTTAAGTTTATTGAAATCGTCGTGCGCGCGAGTGTAACAAACGTGACGTACGGGGGGACCGCGCAAACGCGATTTGTTTTTTCGTTCGCGGTGGATAACGAAAAAAACGCGTTTTTCTTTTTTCGCCGGCCAACGGATACCGTATTAGTGTCGTGTTTACCTTTTTGTGCGTAAACAGTCCTCTGGGACGAACGAGCGGCGGTTGCGACGACATGCCCGCGGTTGTCTGAGGTGATGGCCCGAATGTCCGAGTTCTCACATGCATGGGTGCGCACGTGCCCCGCGCGGAGGCTCTACCCGTTTTCCAACCGACAAACTTACGCGACGGACGGACGGAAAACGATCGGCGAATTGTTTAACCGCCGGATGTCGAATCGCGTACGACGTGTGTGCGCGACGAACGGAATCGAATACCAAAACGGTAATATTGTACGGACGTGTGTCCGGACGCCGTACGGTAAATGTGCGCAATGACGACGAGCGCGCGCGCGCAACACACGACCGACCGGACGACGAGTGCGCCGGACGTGTTTCTGAACGACTACGACTCGACGACTGAGGTCCGGCCGTTTTTATAATGTTATCCCGTACGGCCGCCGTTCGGCGACGGCGGCGGCGGCGGCGGCGGCGGCAGATCGGATCTAAAGCGGTGGCAAAAAACGGCGCACGTACGCGCGCCAACGTTCGCCATATTCAAATACCAATAAGTATCGTTATTATTGCCGTTACACTTAACGGCGACAACGCGACCCGGTAAACATTTTTACAACCGTCGAGCTGTCGAACTCGCGTGTCGTACGTTATCGCCGTGATTTTGTGACGCGTACGCGCCACGCCGACAAACAGCCAATCGAGCGTTAAAATCGAAATACGCGTGACACTTGCCGGCGTCACGCCGTCCTCTTTCGAATACTTTTTTTCGGAAGTACCGACATCGTGTCGATTCAAAAGGAAAACGTTCGATAACGTAACGGCGCACAATATACGTTGGAAAATATATTTCGCCATAGTTTCCGTTTTTCCAATACGAATAATTACGTGTTAAGCTGAGTTGAAAGTGATATTTTTACTAATTTTTTTGTTTTTATTTGTATCGAGTTCGATAGTTAATTTTCAATAAAATAACTCGGCTTGGCTAAAAATGACGATTTCCGTTTCAAAAAAAGCGTAAAATACGAGATAATGGATAAAGATATAGACGATATTTTTTTATCGAATTTAGTATTCGTCGTTATTTATTATTCGCCGAAAAACAAATACGTTTTTAATAACTTAATTAACAAAGATCGCCGAATTTTATATCTCCGAATTCGACCGATGGTAAATGACTGATCTAATAATTATTTTGATCGTACACAACAATGATATAATCTAACTAGATAGAAAATGAGCGACGAAAATAGTGTATTTTTTTAAACAAAATTCGTTTTATCGTTGTACGGAGTTTTTCGTCTAATAATTAAACGGGAACAACAACGACGTTTTTTCACAATATCGTACAAATTAGGTAAAAACAAACAACGTCGTGGGTTTTTTGTCGTCTGAACACTTTTTATAAGCAGTAAACTTGTGCGAAACGTTATCTATCTTTATATAGACGTAAACGGACAAATATCATTGCAGACGGGCGGTGTTTCGAATTCTTTACGATCGTTTTGGAAATAACAAAAACGACAAACGTACATTATTTAACGACCATTATCGGAACGTGATTCCGTACGTATGAAAATGAACGACCGATTTGTAAATTCCGTATGATTTACTAATGCTTTTCGATTGTAAATAATATTAACGTTATTTATATTCGTAAACATATACGTCACCTCTAAGTTTTCGACTTCTTGAATTGTGTTCGCTAAGTTCTTCTATTATCGTTTAGTAAACTAAAGTTATAAAACGTATTGTTATACGACGCGTATTATACCTGTCGAAGAATAATTAAATAATAAAAGAGCTTAAGAGTTTAACAAATCACTAATCAATCGACAAACCAATATCGGATTTCGACACACGAAATGACGATTTATTTTTAATTAGTTTATCGTCTTTCACGAGTATTTTTAAACTTTCCGTATCTGTAGAAGACTTGTGTAGCGCTCAACGGGCACACGCACACAACGCTTTGGGGAAAGTATTGAGGGGCAAACAAATTACACGAGGACGTTTAGGGCGAAATAATTTTACTGACGGGAATCGGGAAAATAATAATACCGACGGTCGGTGCGTAATAAATTTGTCGAACGATATTTTATTGACGTTGTGTACGATATTGTTCAATAATCTCGGAACGTTTAAATCCTCGAAGCATATTATCCCGTGTACAATATCTCTCTATTTTCGGACTTTTCCGAGGAACATTTTTCGTAAAAAGAAATAAACGTTCCCGGATTTCACCGTCCCAAATAATACCTTCTCGGCGCAATCATTTCCGAACTTACGTTTTTGAGGAAAATTTTTCCAATAAACATTTGTCCCTTAATCGCGTTTTTCCGTGTAATGCCCTCCCCGTAGCGAATTACTTTCCGGAATTTTATTATTTTCGAATTTTTCGCGGAATTTCAGCTTTCCCGCGTAATACTTTCCTAGCGGCAATACTTCACTGTTAAATGTTATGATCGTATTTTTTTTGTTTTTGTTCTATTTATTTCGATTTAGCGTAAATCACAATCGTTACTAACGGAATATATAAACGCTTTCCGTTAATAATATCGACCGTCTAAATATAAAACTTCGGTTAAATATGGCGCCGCGGTGTAACTCGTAAGAATTAGAAACTACATTACCGACGTAATCAACGTTTAACGTTTCTTTTTCGCTCGGTCATATTTCAAATATAGATGAGATTTAAAGCGCCGAAAAATAAATAACGAAATATCTTATTGAATTTCGCTGACCTTACGGCAAATATGATTATGTCGTTCGTCATTTCCGTTCGTGCGATTGAACACGAATGGGTCGTTTGCCGATAGTTGTCCTATTCAGTCGATAAACTGCACGGTTAATAGTCGATGCGTTTTTAACGGAACGCATACGCGTGTAGAATTCAGTAAAATGTTTTTTTTTTTACGATACACGTGCAATCGTTACGCGTTCAATACGGAGTAATAATAACATAATAAATAAACAATCGTGTACGTTTTAACGCGCAGTAATGATATAACGAATTGACGTTCGTGTACAACGAACTTGCGTATCGAAAATGGCGTTCGACATGATTGCCCGCAACTTCGAGTGAAGAATATTTGGCGAAACCGTAGAGAACGTCCGAACATTAATTTTAACCAACCGACTAATAAACATTTTGGCACGGCAGTGTATCTTCAAAGGTTACGGTCGAGGTCAGAGTTAAAAAAAATCAGGTAAAACAAAACAAATCTCGAACGATTATATATACGCTCGCGACGGTCTAATTTTAAATTTAATACGTTCCAAATTTAACGGCGCTCCGTATCGTATTGCGGGTGTTCTTATAATCGAAGTGTTTGAAATGCCAAAACGCGCGCTAACCGTATCCAAGAATTTACGGTAATCGTACAATAAAACCAAGGTACAGGCTCGAATATTAATAATTCAAAAAAAAAAAAAACGAAAAATTTCGCGGCGAAAAATTGTTGAAAAATCTAGTCCTTCCGGTATCTATTTATAATTTTATTTTAATAAGAGCCCGCTAAATTTGAAATATCGATACTTCTGTACCGTTCACGGAATACGTAGTTTTTGTTTATGAACCAAGCGTACGTGTAGGAGTACCCGAATGGTTTTGACACGCGTTGGTGTTCGGTTAGCGAAAAAGTCGGTAAATTTAATTCGATATATAGTTTTCGATTTTTCTAATAATTTCCTTAAACGTAATTAAAAAACGAACGAAATACAAATAAATACGATGTTCGTATCGATCGTTATTCGAATACAATTATCTATCCTTGCTAACGAATTCGGAATAAAAAATTTATCTCCGATATTTTCGTGGAAGTAACTGATTTGCTTAACAATAAGCGTTCACGACAAGCTTTTTTAAAAAAAATATTTAGAATTATTATTTATTTTTTGTATAAAATAATATGTTTAAGATACGAACGAATAAAACGTTAATACATTTTCACGATTTGTCGATTTATCGAGAGTGGACTGATAAGCAATATTCTTTATCTTACAACTATTTTTGAAATGTCCATTTGTAGAACATTTATTAGCTAATGTTGTTGTTTCAGTGTATGTGTGTGTGTATGTGTGCGACGTCGTATTAAACTGTATAGTAGTTATCAATATATTATATACGTAATGTATAACGACGATCTTAACAGAAGTGAGTTTCAAACAGCGTGCTATAATTAAATTTTTCGTCGCTGAAAATGTTAAACCTGTCGTTATTCACAGACGTTTGTAACGGGACGCGCTAATTCGTCGGATAGGAGGATTCGGTCCGGGCGATCTGGTCGAGCGCATGCTCGAGTCTCAGGTCTACTGGGACGCCGTCGTCCGATTCGGTGATGATGACAAAGGAAATCGCCGAACGGCATAGGCAGGCTCTTGACGTGACAACTCGGTCGCGCCGTCGAGGCCGCAGGAGGAGGTAGCGGCTGGGCCGCTAAACGGGAACGAAGAATCATTTTTTATTTTTCGTAAAGAATGATGTAAATAGTTGCCACCGTGGTAGGGG
>JAIPRN010005281.1:0-11172 GCA_025469175.1 Geopemphigus sp. TES_GeoC_2020 | reverse complement strand
CGACGAAAAAATATTACTAAAACGACGGGGACGAACAAATCGCGGTCGCGTCACTTACTTGGTGGAATTTGGCGACGTGACGATGGCTGAGAGTTGTTGGACAAAAGAAAAAGACGAGCGGAGCACAAACGGCTAGTTCACGGACTGACGCGCACGTAGAAGCGGCGACTACGGCTATGTAGGAAGACGTTAAAATGCGACTACGCGCAGGTCTGCCAATGGACTTGTCTCGTTACGTTTTGCGCGGAGAGATTAAAAAATGTGTCCGTAGTGTTCGCGCTGTAACGCCGCCTCTCCAACAATCGGACACGATAGGTATCGATTTGTGTGTGTGTGTGTGTGTGTGTCATGTACATATACGTGCCACCCGCCGCCAGTTCGTTCGGACATTGTTTAATTGTTACCCTCCTCACCGCCTTTGTACATCTGACTACCTCCCGGTGACCACCAGCACGCGGCCGAATTAACCTATTTCGTCGTTACGGGTCAATCGCCCGTCCCCGGTGGTTCATTTTCTTCGCTCTTTCGTCATTCTCTCTTTTGATCCACGAATAACTCAGCCGATAAAATGACACGTCGCAGACACACACACACACACACACACACACACACAACGGTAACGACGACGTTACTTAGTAGAGCTACACGAACGACGATTTCGTGTTCCGGGGAAAAATATATATCACGTGTACGGTGGCGGTGGCGGCGTCGTCGTCGTCGTTCGAATACGCGCGCGAAGTATTATTGCATCCCGGGGAGGGGGGTAGACGGACTAGAAGGCTCATAGTGTAAGCGCGCGTAGTCAACTGTCCGAAATTGTACGCGATTCGAATAATTAGGCGAATTGGGAATGTGTACGAGGAATTTCCTGAATTTTAGGCGATCCGAAAGAATTCGTGGAAAATAACGATTTTCGGCAACAGACGAGTAACGCTACTTGAATTCGCGAATTTTCGTTATTTCGTTCGCGAATTTTATCAAACAAATAAAAGAACCGCGAATGTTTTATGCTCGTTTTCGAAACACGAACGGCCGACACGTTTACGGGCACGCGACACGCGGAAAACCGAAAATGTCCAAGTAGTCAATAATGGGCGCGATGCTCTCGCACGCGGTTCATCCGCGCCCAATTACGCGTTAAAATCATCGTGGAACGAAACTATCGGTCGATTTTCTCGTCTATTCAACTTTCGGATATTATTAAATTAATCTCCGCGTCACGGGTGTTTTTACTTTGTTTTTAATAATAAAACGTTACCGTTCTCGTTACGTATAAAACGTATAGGTTCGTTATGTTATGAACTCTCGCGAAATAGTATTAAGTACGTCAGTCGCGTCCTAGATGCGCTAACGAGTTGTCTAAAGTTACCGTAACACCTTATTTTATTTATATTTAAATAATCTACTCATTATCTCTATCCAACCTCAAACGACACGTGTGCTCCCGAACGATCAATTCTCATCCGACTACCGGAATTAGAACCGTCGGCCGTTCCTTCATCCGCCCAACCGTGTCAACGGGGTGGTGCGCAACAACAGGTGGCGGCGGTGGGACGCACGTGCGCTCATATTCCACGACCACCTGTTCCGGCACACGGTGAGACGTACAATAGCGCGGTAAACACGTCGAAACGTTTTCGGTCGGTCAAAATAAACGCGCGTCTTCGCACGCCCCCTTACGGTACCCCGACCCAACGGCCGTTGCATGTCGCGTCTTTTTGGCGCAAAAGCGTGACGCGCTTACAAACAGCGGCGACGTTTCGAGCACCTTTCGACGGCCGTTTTTTTGCCCAATTTGCGGTATTTTTATATCGCCAACGTATCCCGGTTACGCTGCCTGAAGAAAATGTGTCGTCCGTTTGGACGCGAACGGCAGGGTAGCTTTATTATTACCGTCGACACGATCGTGGCGGGTCCTAGAGATATGTCTCGTTGACGGCCGGCGCGCGCGCGCGAAATCACAAAAGTTGTTCAAAACGGCGGCTTCCGACGACGCTCCACGCGTAGCGAATATTTTTTTGGCGTTTCGTCCGTATGTGCTGAGGCTGAAAGAGAAGAGGGACCGGCACGCCGATAGGTTCTAGAAAACCGTAAGTTCCCCCGACCGATACAATCGCGTCCGTCTCCGAATTTGTCTGGAATTCACCTATCTCCCTCTAGGGGGAAATTTCGATCGCCTAAAAGCCTTCCGTAAGTTTGGCGAAATTCAGCCCCCTAACCCATACCACAGCGGTCTGGGGTATAATTTAATTCGTTAAATAGGACGGTGGCGTTTTTTTCAATTTTATTAGCGATAGTTAACGTCGCCACGGTGTTCGTTTACGAGCTTATTTTTGTATGCTGCCGGAGGCGGTGGCGGCGGCGAGTTTTCGTAAATACCGTTTAGTCTTTGGATCGTCGTCGTCGTTGTCGTCCGATCGGCAGGACGCCAAATTGTCGGCGGTCGCCGGCGGCATCGACGCTCGCAGGTTGCCTAGCCCGGCGGCCGTGTTGGCCAACGAGCACAGCAAACGGACCGACAACGGGCGTAGCGCCCGTTTCCGGAGCACGGGCGACAGCACGAACGACGTCAACAGGTCGACGGTGTCGCGGTCGCGGGCCACGTACCCGTTCACCTCAGGGACCACAACGGCCCGGGCCAGGCCCGTCACGGCGTCCAGCGCCGTCCGGTAGTCCGGCGACCGGACGTCGCGGATCAGACGGTCGATGAGCGCCCGACCGGGCCGTCCGATCGTCGAACCGCCGTCGTCGCAGTCGCCATGGCCGATACCGCCGAAAAATCGGCCCAAGCTCGCCGCGGTGCCGTTCGTCCGATCGCGGGCCGTCCGGTTGGTGGCCATCAGCCGGCCGACGACGCGCAACGCCGTCAACGTTACCCGGTCGTCCGGTTCCACGTACGCCCTGTACAGCGCCCGGTCCGCGCAACTCAGTTCCACCATTGTTTCGTTGCCCAACCGGTGTTCGGCCAGCGCCAGGACGGCCGCGGTGCCGTACAACCGTACCCCGTACACGGTGTCCGCCATGAGCGCCAGCAGATTGCGCACCAGCGCCGCGTCCCGTACGGCCGTCTCTTTACCGAAGGGCTGCCCGGCCAGCACCCTGATTAGCGCGCAACATTGTTGACGGACGAACGGTTCCGCGTGCCTCGTCAACCGGTTAACCGGCAACAGCACGCCCAGCCTGTAAATTATTCGCGCCGATTTCCGCCACGGTTCTTCGTGCTGGGACGAGTGTGGGTGGTCTGTTTCTATCGCGACACTCGAACATTCCTCCCTCCCCCCCGGAAAACGTTTCGGATCCACGACGAGTATCGAATGTTCGTAAAAACAATACGTAAGCGAGCTGACGAATAATTTAACGTTCGGTACGAACACGTTTTTCTTACGTTTCGGCCGTTATGTTATTAATCGTGACGGATTTGGCCGTCCAGCGTGTTCCCCCGTCGACGCGTAAATAAATATTAATTCGAAAATACGTTCCCCTCTCCCCCCAACCACGATAATGGCGAAACGACGCGTCTTAGGCGAACAGGTGGACAGCCTGTTGACGCGAACAAATTCGAAATACGTTTTATTAACGGACTGGCCTATTTGTATGGCTGGCGATAATAATAATAACGTTCACGTCGAAACAAATTTGTTTGGTTACGTAATTTTCTGTAAATCGTAAACTATAGGGTCGTATTCAAGCTGTTATTAACTATGATGGCGACTCACTGGTCCCCGAAGTACCGCCTTCAGGCATTCCAGGCCAGTGAGTGTGTTGCCGATGCCGTGTTAAAAGAAAAAGGCGTAATCGGTTAAATAATTTTAATCGATAATATCGTGAAATATCGTCCGCAAAATCGCGTCCACCTAGGACGTTAAGCGAACGGACGGGCGGCCGGTAAAATGTCGATAAAATTCGAAATAGGTTTCATTAACGGAATGTCCTATTTGTACGGGGTAAATAGGCGGGCGAATAATAATAATATTATCGTTCGCGTCGTAACAAATTTGTTCGGTAACGTAATTTTCTGTCGAGCGTAGACTATGTTGCCGATCACAGACAACCCTCAACACTCGTCAGTCCGGTCGTGAAATCGCGTTGGCGCGTCGAGGAAATACCGTGTCGTCCAAACACGTCCGAGGTTACAAAATTCGAGTTACGCGACTCTACGCCAGGGGCGGCAATAGGCGCTGTCGTCTCGGTCTCAAGCGCAAACGACACGCGGACAAACTACGGGAGGGGGCCACGTACTTCAACATGTCCACGGCTTTGCGACATTTGTGCGCTCTTTCCACGAGCGCTTGCAGCGAATTGCCGACTAGTACGCTATCCGAACTGAACAACGATCGCTTTAAGTACGGCAGATCCGCGTCGCCGTACGGCACGGTCAACCGGCCGTCATTCGTCCACGGTACGGGTATTAGGTGTCGGTCGATTTCTGTATTCAATTCGTCTTTGTAATTGCAATCGAGCAGCCGGCCGACCAAGTCGGGCCACACGCGCTGCTCGTACGTGATGGCCGAATTCATACCGGCGGTATTGCCGTCTCTGGGCGCTTACGATAAAACGATTCTACACGATATCTCGTAAATAATCTAATTTTCCCGCGGTCGTCATGGCGAAAAGATTATCGTCGTTCGGAACGAAATGGAAGAGGAGCGTCGACTTTGCGCCGTCGTACCGTTTTTTTTTTTTCGTTTTTATTCGTCCAAGTCGCCATCCGGTTGGTTCGTGAGCGCGTTGTACGTGACGTTCGCGAATTTCGATCGCGTACCGTTCATTAAATAAAAAGGGTCGGTGTATGGTGCAGGGACCTATCTATCTGTCTATCTACCGTGCGTCGAATGAGAAATATAATTCTCGATTAACGAGAGCGCGCGTGCTCGACAATGCTAATGTCGCCCGAGTAAAATATTTCCGTACCCGGATCAACGCGGCTGTCGGCTGGACGTCCGGTTGTTCTCCCGTCGATACGCGCCCGACAAATATTTATTTTCCCCTCAAACCGCCAACGTTCCTTAAGCTCCGACTCGTATGCACACACACACACCACCGAGACGCCGACCCCCCCCCTCCGGCCCGTAACACCGCGCAAATTGTTTACCGCCGTAATATAGCGAACGTGGAAACGCTCGTTTTTTTTCGTTATATATTTCGTTTAAGTCCCCCTCGCACTTTAATTTATATTATCGTGTTTCCGTGTCAATAGAATAGATATCCATTAGACGAACACGATTACACGCTTTCTCTCTCGCTTTTCGTATCTCCGTTTTCGTGAGACCTCGCATTCGTTGTTACACCGTCCGTACGACGTTCGCGACCGTCCAAAAAAAGAAACTCGATATTCCACTTTATTCGATCAAAATTACTATCGTCCGTACGGTACGAACGCCAGTATTCTCTCACCGAAAAATCTACGCGTTTTTGTACGAATTATCGCGATGGTCGTCGACTCATCAAACGGTTTTTTCGTTTCGAAAAAAGTCATTTCTAATAATTTAAAAGAGAATAGGTTCGCGGAAATTAAATTTTTCGGGAAATCGTACTTTCGTTACTTCGATTATTTTTTTCTAACGATCGGAAACAATTGTGCCTACTCATCTATTGCCGTTTATACACTTGTATACCTATCGGATAAAACGTATCGTACGCGGTGCGTCAAACAGCGATGAATTGAACGGCGATTTCGAAGTATTTTGTACGTACACCGGGACGTCGGTGAGCGCGCGTACGTCGGCGAAACGAATCGCGACGTATTTATTTGTACCGGCGTCGGCTTCGAACGCCGTGTTTGTTTTGCCGTAAAACCGTTCGAAAATGCCGAAAACGTTCCCGTTATACAGAGTGTATGACAATAAAACGCCGTGTCCGCAACGGTCGATATTTCGGGTTTCGTTGCGCGGATTTTTGGGTAGATCCCCCTCCCCCATCCACTACCCATTTAGAATAACGTCAAGTTCGGAACTTTCGCGTTTGTCCGCGTTGTCGTTCCGTTCGGTTAGACGATTAACGTTACCGAGAGTTATCGCGATTTTCCCGTCGGTATTTTAAAACGGTACGCGCCCGCGACTATTTCGGCTTTTTCGCGAAACGAGTTAAACGCTAATATATTAACGCGCGACGTGTGTTACGTATTGTGTACAATCGTCGACCGTTTGGGAATATCGGCAAAAAACGTCGGATAGCCCGACGGAATCGATCGTAATATTGCGTATAAATATTTTATACGCCGCGACGTGAAATCAACGGGACGAGTACAGACCGAACCGGCCGGACCGGCATTTTAGATTATTATTACCGACGTCGATAACGACACTATAGATATATAATTAATCGACGGCGTAATCGGAGGTGCGAGTCGGGTATGTGGATTAATTAGTTTACAATGTTTACGGACGTTTTTACGATGAACTTTGTGTCATATCGTTGTCGAAAGAGATAATCGTACGGACGAATAAACGACGCCGGGTCGGATTCGCGCGTAGGAATTATCGACGGCACTAACGACGCGGGACGTTTTTTATATTTATTCCAATACGCGCGTTTCGCGGTATTCGGTAAACGGCGACATTTTCGGCACAATTGTCGCGCTCGAACCGATAATATGACCGATCGGACGGTAGGAATTCGAATATTTTCCGATTATTTTCTATCGTCCGTCCGTCGCCGCCTATACGAGTATCGTTAAAACGTCGTTAGTACTAATCGTACTAAATTTTCCATAGTTTTTTTTTTTTTTATTAATTACCGCGCGCGAAACGAATAATATCGGGCAAACCTAAATTACTCGAAATTCCTTATTGGAAAATGGTAGCGTTTTTTTTTCACTCGGCGTTTTGGTAATTATTAGCAGACACACACACACACACACCGTCGTAAAATAGCCGTTCTTCGTTTGGCCTCCCGCGTAAATAACCAATTAGACGACAGGTAATTACGGTACGGCCCGGAAGGTCCGTAAAATTCCGCGGATACCCGACTGACACCCCTGTTCTTGAACGAAACGACAGCGTCCAGTGGATATATGACGTCGTTCTATAGCAGTTTACCGAACGTGTACACATACGGGTCATTAACGTTAAGTACTTTTCTGCGTCAATTGTATTCGTGTCTCCCGATACGAGAAATATTATTAACCATAGTGGATTTAAGGTTTAATGTCGTCCGGTAAGTAACGTCTGGGGCAACGTGACGATATTAACACGAATTGAACCGTACACGATATACGCACGCGCCGATACTTTATAAAAACTACAAATACGTAAATTTCGCATTTTGGGAAATAAATAAACGCACATTGTTAGCTATATTTTCTCTGGGCGTATTCGATTAAACGACATCAACAATCCGGCCTACGAATCAATTACAACGACGAACTAATCACAACCATAGCCCAAATTCGTTTGAATTGCGACGATTACGACGCGAAATTTTTTAATAAAAAATTATTCGACGTTATACGATAAATTCGTTTTTACCGTTTCGTACTTTTTTCGTAATCCGAGAAAAAATGATAAATTACGCGCCACTCGTCGCCGGTCTCGTCTGGCCCCTTCTTCATTTCCCGTCCGAGAATTTCGCGTACGGCGCCTTTTTTCCGTGCATTCCAACTGTGTACGGGTCGCGTTAATTTATACGATACACGATCGACGCGACGCGATAAACGTTTGCTAGACGATGATCGTCGGGCCGTCGCGAGTTACCTACGAACATGTTTACCAAAAACGACCGTCGATACGACGTTCGAAACGAACACGGGGTTCTCGTAGGCCGTATATAGTCATTTTTCCGTCGTTAACGAATTGGGAGTAGTGGACACCTTGGGATACGACGAAATTTACGGAGGTTTTGTGGGAAACTGTTTACGGGAGAAACGACGAATCCAAACACTTTCCGGTAGAATGTAGAAGAGACCGTTCGTCGGGGATACGGCAGGTGCAATAACGTGTAAGGTGTTTTAATGACCTCGGCGTGACAGCTCCGTCGCGCCGTCGTGGGCTCGGGGAGGTGGCGGCTAGGCCGCTAAATAGGGGAAGAAAGATTATTTTGTATTCTTTTTATTTTAATTCGCGCGGATGATGTAAATGGTTGCCCCGGGGCAAGGTATTGTCCCGTCATCGCGCACCATTCACGTGATAGTTTTTAAGAAGTGGTAGTTCTTAAGGATTATTGTGAAATAGATTCGATGTACGGGGGGGCGAGGTAAAACAACGTGGGGATAGCTCGCGTTGCACGCCTACCCTTAAGGATGATCGTTTTTGTAAGACTTTTGTGATTTAAAATTTTTCAATAAACGATGGCGACTCATTGGTCCGAAGTACTGCCTTCAGGCTTTCCGGACCAGTGAGGGTATTGCCGATAACGTGTTCAAATAAAAAAAAGGTGTTTTAATGACAAAAATAAAAAAACAGCGGGTCCGCGACCCTAAACGGTGAACGCGTACCGATTTACGTAACTGAAAACCAACAATAATAAAACAATCTATACGCGACGTCAGCGTAACGTTTTTCAATCGGAACGTTTTATTCGCTCAATTCCGTCCATCGATTGTCGATAATAATACGAACACCACGTACGTTCGTTTTTTTCCACGGTGGTACATAGCGACCATCGCGTCGTTAACGCGTTACGTACACGATAAAATACGACAATTTTGCTTAACAATACGCCGGATTGTCGCGAATAATTTTCGTTCCAGACTACGACGACGGTATGTTACGAGGTATTTACTGACCAAGTAGTCCCGACGAAATCGTAACGTTATATTTTATTCCTTTTCAAAAAGCCCTATTTATCATTCCGGTAAGCCGAGTGCACTCGCGCAGATAATAATTCCGTAACCCAAAAATTAACTTTGGTACATTTGTAAAAACATTAAATACATTTATATACCTACGTATATACATAAATATGTGCGTGTGTGTGTAAACGTATGGCATTTAGTTAAATTCCTGTGGTCTGACAGAGAAAAATATGCTTTGGGTATAATAAGCTGATAATAGCCAATAAATAATCTTCAAATAAAATTAGTAATACTATAATCGTCGGTGAATAAGACATTATTAATATAATTTTTAAAAGTACTAATGAGGTATAATATTTACATTATATCGATAACAACAACTATTAACGGCATACGTATACGATAAACAGATTGCTGAATTCCACGTATTGTAATTAACTCCAAATAAAATAAAATATACAAAACAGATTAAATTAATATATTGATACGGGATATCACATTATAAATGTATATAGAATACACTATTTGAAGTAGAAATAATTTAATCGACTTGCCAAGGTGCTAGGTCAAATAGGGTTTAAGTCTAAGGTGGCCGACCCCAAATAGATGGGATAAAGGCGAGGATGATGACTTGCCAAGGTGCCCTTGATACGTATGTATACATTTGTGAGTGTGTGCGTTTGAATATAATATACATACGAGTGTATACGTAAGTATATATAGATTAATGTGTGTGTGTGCGTATATATATAATATACGTACGAGTGTATGGGTACGTATATACATAGATATATAAGTGTGTGTGTATATATATGTGTATGTGCGTGTGTATATAATATACGTACGAGTGTATAGGTACGTATATATATAAATATATGAGTGTGTGTGTATATATATGTGTATGTGTGCGTACGTATATAATATACGTACGAGTGTATGGGTACGTATATACATAGATATATGAGTGTGTGTATATATATATGTGTGTGTGCGTATGTATATAATATACGTAAGAGTGTATGGGTACGTATATATATAGATATACGAGTGTGTGTGTATATATATGTGTGTGTGCGTATGTATATAATATACGTACGAGTGTATGGGTACGTATATATAGATTTATGTGTGTGTGTATGTACATAATATATATTTAAATGTGTGTGTGTATGTATATAATATATGTATATTCACTCATTTATTAAAATATATTATATTAAATATCGTAATTTTAAAATATCGTCCTTTTTTTGTTGGCAAACCTCCGAACAAAGTACATAAATTGTTTGTCCCCAATTTAGAGTACCATCCCCAAATCGTTTTTTTTTCGTCACCGTGTCACTAGACTCCGTTCGTCGTGGCCCATAGCGCCCGGTGGGCGTAATTATAAAACGGCCCGTCGCGATCATATAATTAAGTATAAAATGTCTAAAAACCGAATCGTAAGCACGTTACGTTACCTGAATGCGCGTCGACGGCGGTGGTGACTGATCGATCGGGTGACACGCGGACGGCTGCGCTATCGCGTTTCGGCAACCACTTGTGATTCTTCGCGGTCCGTCTAGGTCGTTCAGTAACTGGACTACTTTCTTCGGCAGGTAATTGGGGTGTACTACGACGAGACGTCCCGGTACGGTTCGCTGCGGGCGCTAACGACGGAATTACGTACGTCGGTTGTTCGGACACGGTCGCGTCGTTCGGATCTCTGAACGTGTTTTCGGAGGCGATTTGTCGGCACGTCAGTCCCGTCGAACGATCACAGGCGTATATGAGCGACCTTCAACAAGGACCCCTATGGGAACGCGTTATCGTTTTCCTCCAATCGGGCGTGCGCGCGCACCACACACACACACACACACACACACACACACACACGTGTGTATACGTACAAGTGCGCACGCACGCCAGTCGCGTTGTGCTGGAAGGTTACGCCGCTCGGACGCACGCGCAACGTCGTCGTACAGAGCCACCACACCGGCTTCGGTTGTTTCCCGATCGTCGCGTGTAATTATTTCGATTTTTCCACAAGGGACGGCGGCCGATTAGCCAAAAAAAAAATTGCGCGTTGCGTTCGCCGCGTCCTTTTTACGCGTTCTCCCCTCATACGCCTTACGCAGTTCGCACTCGATTCTTACGCGCACAAAGAATTCGGTTTTACGCCAACATTGTACCTATATGTTTATACATATGTACGCGGGCACCAGAGACGGCGCGAGCCGGACGAATTCGAGTTCCGAACGGACGTAATTGTCGTCGGCTTAGTTTTTTTTTCTACGAGAATCGACGAGTGTTTGTCGCCGTGTCCGTCCGTGTGTGGACGATACGTTCTCGTGTACGACGTGCACGACGATCGACGTATTCGCCGTTCGATTACAATTCCTACTAGAATTGCGGTTGGGGTAGGGGGCGACATTAGAATTTTATTACGCTCGACGTATCCG
>JAIPRN010005280.1:0-11184 GCA_025469175.1 Geopemphigus sp. TES_GeoC_2020 | reverse complement strand
CGGCCATTTGTAACCCTTTTTTTTTTTTTTTGTTTTTCGTACGTAACCGTCGCGCGGCTATATTATTTCCGTTTAGGGATTATTACGGAGTCGACCGGGCTTTACGAAACCGATCGGTTATTAACAATACGTATCCGCGTCGGGACTACGTATCGTAAATACGTACGCGCGTGTTCGTCGCCATCGAATTGCCGCCGGGCAAATACTTACCGTCCGCCGCAAACACGAAACCGGCGGACACGTAAGCGCGTCGACCCGGACCGCCATTTTTTTCGCCCTACCAAATTTTTCGATTTAAACGCGCTCGGTCGTCCGTATCGATTTTCGGAATCGAAGTCCGGGACCACGGTCGACACACTCGCCGTCATTGTCCCGCGGTATTTCCACGGTCCGCGCGGCGATTTGTCGTTTTTTCCGTTCCGGATGGTCGCTTCCGTACAATCGCGTTCAAAACAATAAAGCCGGCCGGATCGGAACGTTTCGGTCCACACGAAACTGGAATGGCGGAAAACGTTCGAAATCGACGAACGTTTCAACGTAATCGTTCGCGGCGAAAAACTCCGTATAACGACGTTTATACCCCCCCCCCCCCAAGGTACGCCCCCTTAATTTCTATTTATTATCGTTCGAGGAAACACGTCTTTGGACTCGAACAACAGTCGCCGTCGGTGTTAATCGCGATTCGGCGGCGGCGGTGGTTTCGGACATTTTCCGCCTCGGTTTCCGGCGACACCGTTCGACAAACGAAAAACCGTCTCGCGTTTAAATAACATAACGTTCCGCCGACCCCTAACCGTTCGGTGCCGTACACGAAAAGACGTGTATCATTTACGGTGTATTCGTTCCGATTGTACGCGTGAAACGGTACAATAACCACCGTGTATACAAGCCCCCGGACGAATGGTAGAGGGGAAAAAGTACGAAATTTCCTCCCTCCCTCCTCCTCCCCTATCGACGATCGGGGTAGCTTATGGGTTTTATAATTGTTACGCGGATGGAAAACCGTGTGCCACTAATGCGGACTTAAGCGCGCGGAATTGAAAATTGGAAAATACGGCCGGCCGTCGGGACGGAATTAAATCCGTATCCGGCCGGGTAGTTCGTGAAACTAACCGAAAAAGTGGCGACGAAACGCGAAAACCGGATTAACCGCGTTCGTGGTTACACCTGTCCGTCGGCGGTATCGGACACCGCGCGGTGTCGTCGTTGGATCGTTACGCCGGCGGTACGCGTTAATAATTAGGCGCGCTAATTTATTAACCGCTCCCCCCCCGAATTCGTAACCGCGATTACCGAGGGCGTTTTACGACGAAAAAACCGGGGCGCGTTATTCGTTTATTACGCGCGCGCCCGTCGCCACTTTCGCCGCGTCGTCGAAACATTCGAAAACTCTGGTCGTAATAGTCGTTCGTCGGTGCCCCGGTTTTCAAACAGCTGGCGTCGCGCGTTTCGTAACCGGCCAACCCTCCCCCGAAATTTCGAATACGAAGCGATCACGTCGACCGGACAAGCGAAAAATCTGCTCCGAACCGGATGATACTCGACGGTTCCATTATTTGTTCGCCGCCGCCCTGGGTTGTTAGCTAATATGTCGGCGCCAGTACGAGGTGGAGGAACCGTACTCGGACGACGTTCAAAATCGGCCGATTTCGATACGTCCGATCGTTCGTCGTACGGCGAGTCCCGCCGTAACAGTTTTTGAACACGTCCCAACAACGCTGACCGAGCCCGCGCGCAGGTTTCAAATATTCCGCGCGATAAACTGCCCGTAAATTCGTCTCCGTGACGGATCGTCGTCGTCGTCGTCGTCGTCGTAGGTGACCTAATAATAATATCTGTTCGAAAAAGAGGGGAGGGATTGTAAATTACGCTAACCTATCCCGTCCGTTCTCCTCCGGGCGTTCGACGATTTAACGAATCGTTGGCGGAATAACAACCGCCGTACGACGCGATGGTACGCGGGCGTCTTAACGGGCCCATTTGACACTTGTCTCGTACAACGCCCGGCCCGAGTCCTATCGCTTTCTTCCCCCCCCCCTCTCGTTAAATTTATGTTAATGTACAAAGTCGAGGGCGTTATAAGTCGGCCCGGCGTCGTTCGTGTCGTATATTAATTTCGTTTTTTGTCGTCGACGAGTCGACGGAAAAAAATTACGGTTTCGAACTGGAGCGACTTGGACCGTTCGCCGACGAATTTGTCGACAAAAATCGCGTCGGCCTTTTCGCCGTTTCCCCTCCCCCTCCCTCTCCGGCACCGTTCGACGCCGTGTTTACACACGGTGCACTCGACAAGTGTCCGATATAGGTCGATATCGATATGGTCGATGCCTAATCGTTTCTGTTTCGTTTTTCAAACACGGTATGGGCGCGTACACTCGCTGCCCCGGAATGCCCGAAGGCGGTGTTTCGGATCAGTGAACAGCCATTATTTATTGAAAAACGAAATACGAAAAAACGATCGTCCTAAAGCCTATCGCCCGGTACATCGAACCTAATTTACAATAAATTTCTAAAATCTGCCGCTACTTGAGAACTATCGCACGAATGGTGGCCAAGACCGCCACGGGGCAACCATTTACGTAAATACGTATAATAGCCAACGTACGAATGGAGCGGAGGATAGTCCCTCGGTGACGGCACCAACCTAACCGACGAAATCCGAAATCGACGGTCGGAGCCGACTAACGAGCGTTTCTGACGAAACCGTAGTTCCGTATCGGCGGCGGCCACGTACGTACGGGGTAGGCGGGAAAGTTAATGTTCCCCCGTAACGTAAATTCCCGATTAATACGATCACCCTATGGCGCGTTTACAGCCGGCTCGTTGAACATTTCGTTCGATCGTCGACGCGCCAACTCGTTTATTACGCGCGAAATTTAGCCGGTTCGACGACGGTCCTTAAAATCCCCTCTAATTTCCGGTTCGGTTTTTTAAACGTGTCACCGCGGCGGCGGCAGGTTAGGAGATACGACGACGATAACACGTGATTACAAGGGGATATAATCTCTATTCGCGCGGTCCGTTCTTGACCACCGGCGCCGGAAACGTTTCGACGACTCGCGTGTACGGATTTCCGTCGGGAATTTTCGTCACGCGTCTTGCCGGGGGAACGTCCGCCGTACGTTTTTACGATAACCCTACGGGCGCGTACGCCATGTCCACCGGCTGTTTAGTACAGGACCCACCGACCGACAACGACGATTTCCCCACCGCCGGTCGCGGTGGACAATAGTTGTTCGGCAAAATGAGTTTCTTTCGCCTACCGCCCCCTCGAAAACCCGAACGGACCTTTAGGGATGCCCGGCCAAAAGAAAAAAAAAAAAGTACCCGGCCTTTATATTGTTTATTTATCGGCCGTTCTATATGGAAATAACGTACGCGTATCGGTCGGTATCGACGACGCGAAACGAATCCGGGACCCCGTCCCTTCGCCGACCGGCCGGCCGCGAACCGGGGGTGGGCTGGGGAGTTCGCGGACAATGGAAAACGCCGGAAAAGGTCACGGAGAAGACGTAGTCGCCGCGGTTCGGTGAATACGCTCACGTCGAAACGGTCTCGATATCCACGCGCGTTCTACAAACTTGCGCGGTAACCGATTTTATTATTTTTTCTATATAATTTTCACCGGCCGTACATCCGTTATTCGCGACGATCGCATAGCGTTCGAGCGGACGGTTGGTCGGGTGCGCGTGTGTCGGACGACGGGAAGTACGGTAAATGGTCGTAGCGCGCGTAACCATTTCGCGTCTCGATACCGGCGGCGACCGTTAACGATAATTTATGGTCGTACGTCGGACGGATCGTCGTTCGTTTAGCGAAAACGCGAAAACATCGCGACGAACGAACCGACCTTTATGTGCAACCGCCGGAAGGACGAGCGTATAAGAAAACGGGGAGGGGGGGGGGTGGCGCGCGCGCGACGGCTCGCGTTTTGTCTGTTCCCGCGTCATTTTTCAACATTTTTTAAACGGCGTCTTTCGAGGTATTTCGCGCGTAATATAATACACCCGAGTTTAACCGCCTTTTTATTTATTCGGAATAGACGCGCGTGAACGCTTCGCGCGGCCGACGGTGGCTGGGCGGTGTACGGGGCCCCGCCGGATGATAAATCGAGCGCCCGTCATATTTACCGGCCGCCGGTAGAGAGCGGCGGAGCTTTTACTCGCTCTCGTCGGTTTTCGTTTCGTTTTTAAGACGTTCCGTTGTGGCGCGAGCAGTCGGGAAACGATATACATTTTCGCCGGCCCGAAAACTAAACTGTCACCCGACGTGGATATATGAAGTTGCACGGCCGTTTACGGATATACGCGCGCATTATATTTGTCACCGTGTAAATACGCGACGACGGCGTTCGAAAATCGCCCGGGCCGTTAAATTTATTTCATTCCCGCGCGCGCGCGTGTTTTTTCACCGTTGCTTGGATATAATAAGCCGGGCTGTAGGCGATACGACGTACGTTTTCATCACCCAGGGGCGTCCTGACCGTACGGAACTAATTATCGAGAAGCGACCCCGCGCGAACGTTATCGAAAAGTTTCGTCACGAAAAACGCGGACACGGTGTGTGTGTGTGTTCGTCACGTGTTCCGCCGAAACGGGGGGTGGGGGGAAATTCGATATCGCCAGGTTAGGTTTGGACCGGCCAGGGGGCTGAGTGCCAGGGGAGCTGGTTTATTAGATATGGTCCGAGTAGAGTTGTACCGATACGGCGATCGGACGCGCGCTATAATCGTTCTTTATTGCCCTATAAAACATTAACGTACGATACGGGCGAAAATAGTTTTAAAACGAATACGTTTAGCGCTTGCTGGGCCCGCCGATGTGGGACGAGAAATGGTATTCCGCCGGTGGAATACACGACGATCGCTCCCATTTCTTTCCGCCGCCCTTGGTCGCGCGACCTCAATTTTTTAAGTACCGCCTACATCGTTCAATTTACCACACTTCGTTTAGGTCGGCGCAATCGTCTTCCCACGCGCGCTATTACGGTTAAATCGTTGTCCCTCGTGTACGCGTCACGTGGGATAAGCAATTCGCGAGCTCCCCACCCCGGTTTACTTTTATTTTCCTCGCTTAGAAAACCTCGGGGCTACCGCAACCACGGTCTAACGGGGTAACTCACGGATACTGTAAATAGTTCGGCTTCTCCCGTTCCGCAAATAGCGTTTTCTTAATTTAATCGGTTTTCATCGCCGACCGGTTTTCTTATTTAACGCTCGTCATCTTATTCGTCGTTTATATTTCGTAGTTTTAGGACCTTTACTCGTATATTATATTCGCTTACTATAGCGATTGTATTTGTTTAACGTTTATTATCGTTATATAATACGTTTGCATAGAGAAGATAGGATAAGAAATGAATATATAAGAGGAAGCTTAGGAGTAGCGGCAATTATGGATAAAATGAGGGAGAAAAGACTTAGATGGTTTGGGCATATTATGAGGAGAGAAGATTCAGAAGCAGTAAGAACAGTTATGAAATTGAGTGTGGAAGGAAGAAGAGGAAGACCAAAGAAGAAGTGGCTAAACACGATTGAGGAGGATATGAGGATTGCTGGTGTGTGCGTCGAGGATGTGGGAGATCGGGGCAAATGGATGTTTAAGACTAAGGTGGCCGACCCCAAATAGATGGGAATAAGGCGAGGATGATGTTGATGATATAATACGTTTGTTTAACGCAACGGCCAAAGTTGAGCGTATACGAAACTCCTTTTTCAGTAAAATTACAAACAAAACGAAAACACGCGTCGTGGACGGAACATACCATACGCGCACGATGTCGAAACCGTGAACGGTACACGCGTCCGATGTGCTCGACCACTATTCTCCAGATACCCGGGGGGGGACTCACGAAACACCGGGGTGGGAGGAGAAGTTATCGGACTTTCGTCACCACGGTGGTTCCCCTCTCCCGGACCAGTTGTCCGAGACCAGTCGTTTTGTTCGAACCGTCGGGGGCTGTTTACCTAAGTCCGGCGCGGTTCTCGGCGTTCCCCGTCCCCGAGCGGTTTCCTTTGCGCGGAAAAACACATTGCGCACGCGCCACCCGAAAATCGCGAAAAACTCGGCGCAACGTTCGCGGTTTTCCCGACAATACGGGACCGTAGTCGTGGCACACGTGTACCACCCATTCCGCGTAAACGTCGACGGACCTCGCGGAACGTACAACCGGCGCAGAGCGGTTCGTTACGTCCGCGTCCGAAATCCGGAGACGAAACGGCGCGCGGGCCGTACGACGATCGTCGCTCGGACGGCGCCGGGCGAGGAGGTTCGTTGGCCTCCATTTACCAAACGGAAAAACGAAAACCGCCCGGGGCTACGTGGTTGACCGACGAATGCCGTGATTACCGTTCGACGGTCGCGTCGCGTCCGTCTAACCGATGACAAAACGCGTCTCGTTAACTCCCCGCCCGGGCGTCCGTCGAACGAAATGGCGCGCAATTATGTCCAGACGCGAACGTGTACGGGTTTACTTGCTGCCGCCGCACCGAGTACGACGCGCGGATACAAATCGCGGTAATCATACGCACGCGCCCCACGGTCCCGCGGCGGTACGGTAAAACGCGATTTTTGTTTACCTCCCGACCGTTCGCCCGTAAAGTTCGTCGGTTTCGATTTACCGGTACCGATGGCCGGGCGCGTACAAACGACGATAGTGGGGAGGGGGGGCTGTTTCCTATTTACACACGCCGGCGGGGTTCGGACCGCTCCAAACCGTGAGCGCGATCCGCGGAACGAAAACCGAATAACCGAACGTCGTCGCGACGATTTAGTAACCGTTCGCGGAACGAATTTTCGGACGTTTCATCGCCCGTCGTAGTGTAGTAAGTATAACCACGCCAATTTAACGAATTCCAATTTTCACGTCGTCGCCGTTGATACAGTTGTCCTTTTTTATTCGGCAACGATCGTTTCGAAAAAAACTCGTCGTCGTATACGGTCCGAAAAATGACGGGGCGCTCTGTTTACGGCCGAATTTCGTATTCGAAAAGAACGTTCTCGTACGTCTCCGATATATTAACGCGCGGGGTTTTTTTTCCGTATCGATACGAATTCTCGAATTTTTCGTTTCCGTTCGTCCATTTCGGTCCGTCCGTATTCGTCGTCACACACCGTGTTTACGGTCCAATAGCCGCGCTGGTTCGGTTCGCCAACCACGTCCGCGTTATGCACGTTTCGTTTGTATTCCCCGCCCGCCGCGGAAATGTTTCGCTCGAAGTTTTAACCGTTCGAATAATAAACGCGCGTTCGGGTCTACGCGATTTCCCCGAAACTATTCGCTCATTGTCCGGGTCACGGCCACGGGCCGTAGGCCGCCGCGAACTTTTCAGACCGTACGCGTTTCAGTCGCGCGGTACAGCGGCCGCCAGTGCGGGCCTCGGAAACGATCGTTTCCGGGCTAGCTAACCGGCCCGTCGGTGGTCTCTTGCCGAACTCGTCGGCCGCGTCCCGCGAACTATTTAACTCGCCCGTCGAATACGAACTCTAGAAACGGATGAAAGACGGGTACCGTCCCGTCGTCGTTCGTCACCCAATTCATCCGCGAACATAATAACGTCGTCGGCCGGCGTTTAATCGCGTAATGACGGAGCCAACGAATCAACGTAATCCTCTCGTGGCCAACGAAAACGGAGAACATTTTCGATTTCCGATAATTCGATCGAAGCGGCGGACGATCGTGCGGAAAAGGCGGCCGACGTTTTTCCGGTACGTTTAGTTCGGCCCGCGGCTCGGCGGCATATCGCGGGCCGTTTACGAAAAACGCGTCGCCGTTTTAATTATTCAATAGGTTTCCGCGAACAAAACGGGGCGCCCCCAACTCGAAAATCGTTAGCACGACGTTTCGTTGTTTTTTTTTTTTTTTATTAAACTACGTACGATAAAAACGCGTTTTTCGAAAGTTTCGTGTACGTGAGCGCGACGACGCGTCACGGGCGCGCGTTAAATTGTAATTACGGTCGTTTCGAAATTAAAGGGTTATGGAGTTGAACGACACCGAGAACCGATTTCGGACAATCTATCGCTACTCGCCGGGAAGCGATCCGCCGTAGGCGTGCGTGCGCACGAACGTTTAAAAAGAAAACCGACGAATATTATCGCGCCGTGTTTATTTGTAACCGGCGGTCGTATTTTTCGTTCGAGACTAATCCCGTCGTCTCATTAAATAGCCCGTACGTTCCGCGGCTTACGTGGGTGAAGAGAGCGTGTTGTTAGTTAACCACCCGCGGCGCCTCTAATCTCCCGCGCCCTGACGGCGCTTTTGTCCGGACGCGATTTTCTTTTTTTTTACCGTTCTCTCTCCTACCACCAAAAAAAAAAAAAAAAAGAGGACGCGATTATAATTTCGCGTTTTATTATCCTTACGACTTTTTAGTTTTTTTGTTTTTATTCGCGCCGAACACAAAGACAATTCCGTTGTTAAATAAATACGCCGTACGCGATACAAAAAACGGAACCAAAAAAAAAAAAACGCCAAAGTTTTATTTCGCGCGGCGGATTACGTATAATTCTTATTGTTTTTGTCGTTTTCGGTTCGTTTTTTCGTACTCGTTTCGCGCCCGTGATTTTCCCGATGTACTTCTATTTTCGACGCGCGTTCGTTTCAATATATATATACACGTAAATAACATATAAGGGAAGGGATTAAGGATTAATAGAAATAAAACGGAGTATATAAATAGTATACGTTTGAGGGAAAGGTACGAGTAGACGAAACGAGGAGTGTAATGACAATTGACGGGGACGAGATAGAGTGGGTTGAACGTTTAAAGGTCTTTTGTACAAACGAACAGGGGGGTGGGGTTGACGAGGATGTGAAGCGTAGGATTGGGTGTGAGTGAGTGAAATGGAGAGAAGCGTCTGGCGTCTGGACGAGAACGAGGCTGAATGGTAAGTTCTATAAGGGTGTGAACGAGACCAGCTATGTTGTATGGTTCAGAGTGTTGGTCGATGGACGGGAAAATAGAGTAGCGAATAGCTGAACGCTTAGATGGATGAGTGGGGGGGAAACGAATATTCAAGAGGAAGCGTGTAGGAGTAGATTATGGGTAAAATGAGGGAGAACAGACGTAGACGGTTTGGTCAAGAGAAGATTCGAAAGCGCAGTTATGGAATCGAGCGTGGAAGGAAGAAGAGGAAGTTGAAAAAAGAAGAAATGGTCGAACGGGGGGGTGGGAGGATTGGGCGTGATATGAGGACCGCGGGTGTGTGCGTGAATGATGCGGGAGTTGGAGTCAAGTGGCGGTTGAGGACCAAGGTGGCCCAAATGGCCGGGAGAATAAAGGCGAGGAAGAAGAAGACGGCGGCCGCGACACTATTACAGGTGACTGAAAATGTATCCGGGGGGGTGTGGGGGGGCACGCCCGGTGTCGCTAATTGATTCGGCGACCGCACGCCGGGAATTCGCCTCATCCGCCGGGCGCGTGGCGACCACGCGATAACGTTTCGGCCGGAAAACACATTCGTTCGGTTCGCCGTCGACTTTTGTGTCCCTTAGGTTTTTTCTACTGCCCCCACCCCCCGTCAACCTTTAACCCCACGGGTCCGAGCATTGTTACCGCTACACCTTTTCCATTATCGGAATTCGGTCGAACGGACGGCGATCTTATTTCCCCGGGGACCGGCGTTGGCCAACACGTTACCGGGGTGTTTCACGTGACCTCCCCCGCGCATCCTCCGTAACCACCACCGTCGGCGAACTTTTAATTCGTTTTATCCGCGCGTTCGGGTTTTTTTTTCGCGGGCCTCCGTCGGTAAGAATTCCCGTCCGCGTGACACATAAATCGACGGGCGGCGGCGGCGACGACGACCAAATTCCCTCCGCCTGTATACCGAAAACCGTCGGAAGCTACGCGCCTTTCGGCCGTCCGAGTGCCATAAATAGATAAAGCCCCGTTTCGGCGACGACCTACGCGACGAGGGACGGGCATTTGTTTTTCGCCGGCCGGCCGACCGACCGCCGGAATTGGCGCGCCGAGACTTCCCCGTTACCGAACCGTTCTCGCGATCCAACGGACTTACGATCGGTAACCAACGTCGGTCGTCCGAACACAATCGAAAAACGTTCGTTACCCGTCGTTCCGTTTACGAGAACGGACGGACACGGATATTCGTCGTCCCACGTCAAATCGTTCCGACGAACCGTCCCTATCCACACCGTATATATAGCCCCTCCCCCCCAAAAAATGAAAAAACCTTTAAACGGCCAATATAGTACTCGGGAATTTCCGATTACGTAATACCGCCACTGTTGTCGGTGAAATAACCGTGAGGAATAGGGCCGGGGGGGGGAAACGTATTCGAACGAGGAAAAAGTGAAACGCGCGAAAAACGTTCGACGAAAAACAATTTCCGCGGTTACCGTTTAACGGTTAACCGGAAATATATTTTTCGAACCAACGACGAACGAACGCGCGCACGCTTACGATTTTACGGTCGGACCGTTCGGTATAAAGTTTTGCAACTCGGCCGACCAATCTGCCGATCCAATTTGAAAACTTTCCGGCGGCGTCTAATCGCGTACGAGCGCGTGTTGCTGCGCACAGGCTGATACGCAGGCCCGTATGAAAGACGTTCGCTAGACGTGGCGTAGACCGCGTTCGTTCGTTAAATATCGTCGAAAACGCGGCCCGCCAACGACATTAGCCACGCCGACGATTCGCTTGGCGCGTCTGTTTCGGGTATTGGAGAACCGGCGTTGTTCGTCGTCCGCACGCGCGTCTCGATCATTTGGTATAACGGCGGCGCTAGCCGGACGGCCCGAATCGGACGGCACGGGGAAGACGTTTGCCGACGTCCGTTCCCGTGGCCGGCGAAAACGGTCGGGCGCGGGCGGGTCGGGTCCAGTCTACGGCGCGTTCCGTGGTGACTCTCGACGTTCATCGATTATTCATTTTTAATCTATTTAAAAGCGCAATAACTTCGCGTCGAGTCCGCGATGAATAATCGATGCGCCGAATATATTTACTACTGCCGCGTTCGGCGTTTAATGCCCCGACCGTGTATGGTGGTCGTTTCTTTCGGGGTTTCCCGCGATAATTAACAAACTAAATACGTCCTCTGTGTGTCTATGTGTATGTGTGTTTATGTCCATATTTATATATGTGGGTGAGTGTCTGTGTGTATATATATATATATATATATATATATATATATATGTGTGTGTGTGTGTGTGTGTGTGTGTGTG
>JAIPRN010005279.1:0-11184 GCA_025469175.1 Geopemphigus sp. TES_GeoC_2020 | reverse complement strand
TAATTTAATACCTTTTTTAATTGATTTTTATTTTGTCTCGTAATACAATATTTTAAATGGTAACCAAAAGTTTATTAATTATCAAATATCTATAAAATAAATAAAAAAAAGGTGAATTATTATTATAAATAAAGAACTCGTTTAACATATATTTTTTATCATTTTTAACAATAAGCTTTTATAAATAAAATTAATATGTTGAACAAGCATTCAAATATGTGCCATTGTTTGTACGATACAATAAATATCGTAATTATTAAATCATGAATTTAAATAAGAATTCCTAAATCCCACTTGTAACCTAGAACATTGATTACTAATCAATAACTTTCATTCATTCTTTAAGGAAATTGAAAAATATATATTTACAAAAGTTTTGCTTTTAACATGTTTAATAAATTAATATTCTTTAAGAGCTTTACTTTTTATTGTATGCTAAAATTAATTTAGATATACAGATAAACTAAATTAAACACTATACTTACTATTTTTAACTTATTTAAGTGTATAATTTTTAATTACCTGAAAAAATCAATTGAAACAAAAGCTTTAGGGAATCTGAATTCTGTATCTTTTTTAAACCAACATCTTAAATGCAACGATTCATGAATAATATATGGATGATCTGGTTCCTATGAAACACAATTATTATAAAATTAAAATTATAATATATTAATAATCAATAATTGTAGTACGTTTTTATCTAGTGGTACTAGACTAAAATTTGTGGCAATAAATTCATTCTTTGATGGCATTTTAAAATCTTCACATAAATCACCTTTTTTCCATTCCTAAATTTTAATAAAATATTAACGTATTAAATTATTACGAATTACATATAAATATATATGTATGTATGTATATAGATATATATATAAATATACAAAAGTTACATTTAAAGTTGACTCTGGTATTTTACTTATAGTATATGGCGTTCCATAATATTTGTCTACAGTATCAGTTTTGTTTTGAAATATTTTGGAAATTACTGTAACTCTAAAAATTAATAAATTTATATTTTATAATAATTAAAATATAATATTATCTATATTAATATATTTTCATAAAGTGTAACCCCTGGGTTACTCCTTTTATTCATGCTATTCACACCATACATTGCCCCACAATACATATACTTATTGTAAATAGATTTTACAGATTGTATAGTTTCTAAATATAAAAAAAAAATATTTATATATTTAACGTGTTAACATTAATTTGGTTTTATATTCTTATTTCTCATTTCCCTTTTAAATAACAGTGTCATAATAACATTGAAATATATACATGTCAATATATCAATTACTATAAATAATAATAATAATAAATTACAATTTGGATAATTGGATTATTATATTAATTAGATATAATTTATTAATATATACCTCATATTGTCTGGTCTTAAGTAAGTCAAAAGATTTTCAATTAAATCTGGTCTCCATTCAAGTATTAAAAATTCTGCTGTTAAAACATCTTCTAATTTGTGATTCTAAATTTTGTATAAATATGCAATGTTTATTTTTTTTGTTTACAGTTTTTTAACTATGTTTATATATTCTTACAATCATGTGCGATGATAATCGATATACATAATTTAATGGAGATCCTTTATCCTTGAATTGAAATTGCATTTCACTAATATTTTTATTTTCGTTGTGGAACCATTCTTGAGGTCCTTCATATTTCAACATATTCACATACTAGGTCATAAAAAATTTGCAAAAATTATATTATATATTTTACACTGGAAAAAATTAAAGAAATAAAACATTACTTGAAATATTAATTTAATAATATCTTCAACATGTTCAACACCCTCTTCTGTTAAATCCACATCAATATCAAAGAGCTCAATGCCCCTAGCTTCAAATTTATTACCAGCGGAAAGTTTACTAGACCAACCTCTCTTTTTTAAAACAGTAAAAATACTTGTAGGCCCTTCATGACCAAATAATGCACTCAAATACCTGTTAGGCTAAACAGTATAATTTATGCTAAATTTAAAAGTTACTGTTTAATTAAGAAATATTTTTACCATGCTCTTATAATATTTGTTTTGATCAGGAATAAGAAAGTTAACAGATAGTACTCTGATATCCTTTACTGGAACTACAATAGTCTTAGTTGCCAACTGTTCTTTAGTATAAATTGGATCAGTCCAATATGGCATATCTATATCTTTCCTTTTAATGTCACCAAATAATGTTACGACATATTCTTCCAAAGTGTTTAAATCCTCTATACATTAAATTTCAAATTATTTTTTAATATTTAATAATATAAAGAATTATGTTACCTTTTCCAAGTACAGTTAAATACATTAAATGTGAAGAATACCATTTAGAATGGAATTCTAATAATTTATCACGAACACTAATATTCTTTGAATTTGGAATATCCCATAATGTCTCTTTTGTACCTAAAATATAACAAAAAAATATATACAAACTTGTAAATGTAATTCAAATTTCCAATATATTCTTTACTATGAAATAGTGTTCAAATAGTAAAACATACATAGTTCACAAGTTCTTATACCACATTATTTATAATACTAAATTAAAATGCCATTAAATGGCTTTTTGAATGTCTTTAGTAAAATGCATTTGGATGAGAACAGATTTAATTTGAATTCATCATTACAAATAAAAGTGAGAAAAATACATATTTTTTAGTAAAAAGTATAAACAAATGTCGTTATATTTTTAATAAAAAAGTTATATCTTTTAAATTTGATACGTAGATATATAAATGCATTTAAATATTATATATTACCAGTTCTAAATTGATTATAGGGATGATTTGGATTCGCTGTAGTTTTATCTAATTGAACAATACGCCAAAAATCATCAGCAATATTTTTTTCGTGTTCAGAATTAACAGCGAAAATTTCCCTTTCGGTTGCACTTGTTGTAAACAACGGTTCAATGAAAAATTGTGCAAATCTATGAGAAGTAAATTTTAAGATATAAATAAGTAAGTACTAGTTACAATAAAGTAGAAAAATTGTGTTACCTATCCAATGATGGTTGAAGTGATTCTGTTTTAGTAGAAAAATAATAATTTGTGTGATCATTTGATGTGTATGCATTATAAGAACCACCATTTTGTGTTAGAAATTGCGTAAATTCATTTTCTATTGGATACTTTTTTGTACCCAAAAAAAGCATATGTTCACAAAAATGAGCTAAACCTGGCAGATCTTTTGGTTCACTTAAACTACCTAATATAATAAAATGTAATTTAAACATTTAATATCAGTATGGATAAAATATAAAGGTTCGTAAAGGCTAAAATTACTACAATGAAATTAAAACCTAAATTAATAGGAATATCCACCGATTACTTTAAATCTCAACTAAGTTATAAAAATAATGTCTTTGCATAAATAGATTTAATAAGAAACGATAAAAAATTTTTATATTATAAAAATGACCTAAATTAGTTACATGGATATTTTAGAGAATCATAGTAGGTACGTTTGTTTTATAATACAAATAATTAATTAATTTTTTTAATAAATTCCAGCCTTTTAATAAAATAAAATAAAAGCATGAAGAAAAGTATATTAAATACATTGGTAAATAAAATAAAATTCAATAGTTTAATAGAATAAATTCGTTCAAGTATAGAAATGAATTAATCATAAGTTAAATAAGTAATTTTAAAACTTACCAACTGCAACAGAAAGAGATGCTGCTGATATGTCAGTATCAGGATCACTGATCAATAAAGCGGTAAGGCCATTCTTTAAAACCAAACCCCGATAGATCCGAGAATCACTATTAGACTTTTCGATATTATCAATACGTTGTTCGACTTTGTCAGCAATAGTTAAAGATTTAGTAAAACTAATAAAATGCGAATATTTGTATACCGTAGGATAATTTGGTGGATCATCGCGACTGTGTACATTAAAAACAGTTACTAGCAGCACAAGCAGCAACGAAAACACAAACGTCCTCAGAGAGTGCATGGTTAATAATGTAAAACCAACATTGTCGACTGAGTAGAATCACTGGACAGGCCCATTAATTGCTTATATTGAATTGTATATTAATGCTTATATAATAGGTATAAAATTTTAAAGATGATTTAACAATGATAGCATCACCGCTCCGTGTTTAGGATATTAGGATGGTTTGTATATAAGATTTGATGACCAGGAAAAGATATTTTAGATTCGTTAGTAAATTGGGTTTAGTTATAAAGACTAAGTCCATATTGAGTTCATTTCAAGTGGATAAAAGTTAATTTTTGTGATTGTGTAAACCATTACAATTCTATAGTAAAATGAGAAGATTTTGAGATTTATAAATAATTGGACATTTGTTTTAGACGGGATATGGTTTCGTATTGTAATAAGAAGCGAGAGAAGTGGATTAATTATTGATTTAATCTCATTTAGAGAATCAAAAAATAATTTGTGTTTGTCTAGGGAATGAGAATCAATAGGAGAGTTGGCAATTATTTTTGCATAGGATGCTACATTATTACTGAATTTAGATGGTGTTAGTTCCTTATTGTTAATAGAAAATCTTTGTAAAAGTTGAACTGTAGATTAAATATTTTGATTTGACTTTGATATCCTGATACGTTGGAGGTCCTTATAAACACGACAACCTCTGGAGTTAGTTGGGTGGTCATTTTATCATAAGGCACATTTAGCAGGAGTGTCTTTGTGTTTTTCACATTCAGAGGATGCGTAATTTTGGCCACAGCGTACATAGCGGGAATTATAAACACAATAAGATTTTGAGTGACCATATTCCCGAAAGTTCTGGCGTTGTGTAATGTTCATGAGGTTCTTTAATTTATATACAAGTATGTAATAAATGTTTAATAGAAAAAATATCATTATTAAGCTCTGAGGGCTCGAGCTTAACAAAAAATATAGGCAAAGGAGCCTTAACTGTCTTTGTAATATATTCACTATTTGACGAACAGAATAACTAATTCTTTCTAATTATTTAATTTCATTGACGGGGCTGTCTGTGTGTAAGTTTTTTATTACAATTTTAAAAGCCTTTTCTTTACGTAATTGATATGTGTGAAATTGTAGCTTTTTTCTTTCAAAAAATAAATGGTTTTTCTATAAAAATCTGGTGCTAATGTTTAATTACTATTTTTAAACTACTAGGCGAGGTTTTGAACAAAAAATTATCCGAAACAATCATATTCATCAGTGCATTTCTTACTACTCTGATATCCCCAATCCCGCGCACAAAAATTGGCGGTGGTTTAAAAATATTTAAAGCTTGAGTGTCCATATCATTTATACCAATTTTATTAACATTATTATTATTATCACTATCACCATTATTACTATTGTTATAACCCGATTGAGGATTATTTTCTGTAGAAATATTATTAAATTTATAGATATAAACATCGGCTTTTTAACTTGGAGATGAGGTGAAGGTGAATTCTTCGAAATTAATCTGTGTTGTTTTACTGAGTTTTTGACGTTTAGAAATCATCCTCATCGATCTTGACTGCAGGAGTTGCTGAAGAAACAGCATTTGTAGTCAATTAATCGAGTGAAGCATGCATGGACAATTTCATTATTTCTTATTATTAACGGTGAAACCGTTCTGACCGTTTAATTTTTATGGTTATTGCCGTTAACCATGTTAACAATGTGTTTTCATTAAGTAATCGCAAGACTCATTATCAAATCAAATGAGTTTTCCGTATTTGATATTTAGTGTTACCAGCGACATTAATAAACCAAATTATTATCACTGTAAATACCTAAAACTGATTACACGGGAAATGATGCAGTTTAGGTCTACATACATTTTTCAAGAGAAGAAAGACGATTTTTTCGAACAGATAGAAAATGTCATGTCGGGAATGAATAATAATAGCAAAGTATGAATCATACTGAGTGATATGAATTCAAAAATAGGTAAAGAACGAGCTTTTAAACTTACAATTGGCAGATATAGCTTACATGAAACAACGTACGATAATGGTACGAAATTGATATATCTAGCAACTAGCAAAGGATTTAGGATAATGAACACAATCTTCCCCCATAAGGATATACAATAAAGGCGTACGGAGGTCACCAGACGGACAAATTGTCAACCAAATGGACCATATTCTATTTAACTGCAGATTTGTAAATAACATTAGAGACATGAAGAGATTTCCAAAACAAAATGAAAAGACTAACACAGCTAACAGATATAAATGTGACTCACACTATTGAAACACGGTGGGATCATATAAAAAACATTATTATTAAAATTTCAGAGGAAGTAATCGAAAAATAGAAGAAATCTAAAAGGAAACCATAGTTCAATACAGTATGCGAAGAGCAATTAGAAGAAGAAACGAGACGAGATTAAAATAATTGACAAATACTACAAACCACCTTAACGGAATAAGATATATTACAAAAAGATAAGAAGCCCATAATATCTGTAGAAGAGAAAAAGGAAGTATCTAAATAATATGATAGAGGAGGCAGAATCAGCTCACAGAGTACAAAGAAGTAAACAGTTATACCAGAAAGTAAAGAGAATGAAGAAAAGGACAAGAAAAGTTCAAAAGAAATAAAGACGGAGAGCTAATAACGACAAAAATGGAAATAGAGGAAGGTGTATAGAATAATTTAAATAGCTGCTCAACGAAGAAGACCCCGAAGAAACTTTTAATTTTGCACAAGGACGACCTAGTAATTCTAATGTAAAACTCGTGCGTCACAAGAAATTAAGTCACAAATTAAGAGGTTAAAGTCATTTGATGAAGATGGTATTCAAGGCGAAATGCTGAAATATTTAGATGAAATAATGGTTGAAAAGTTTCACAAATTAATTGAAATAATATGGGATGCTGAAGAAATCCCTGACGATTGTAATTTGGCACTTATACATAAAAATACATAAAAATAAGTGTATATCTATAGCCTTAGATAATGTAATTTACAAAATACTATCATATTGTATTCTGGATAGAGTCAAACCTTTTGCGAAAAAAATTATAGGAGAGTACCAATGCGGTTTTAGAAGTAATAAATCCGCAATAGACCAAATATTTGTTAGAGGAGAATTGTTTTAGAAGGCTTGGGATATTCGATCAGCAACTACACGTACTTTTGTAGATTTTAAAAAGGCGTATGAAAGTATTTACAAAATTTTAGAACAATTTCTCCTCCCTCAGTAACTTATCGGACTAATTAAGACCAGTCTAAAAAAAAATTATTTTAAAAGTTAGAAATGTATTATTAAGAAAAGTTTAAGTAAACATAGGCTTAAGGCAAAGTGATGCATTATCCACAATTATTTTTAATTTGGTTCTGGAAAAAATAATTAGAATGATCAATATATTACCAGACGAGGGGGTATAACTCGATGGTACAATAATAAATTTTTTAGCATATGATATAGTTCTAATAGTAAACAACATAGATACAGTGAGAAGTTTATGTGTATGAATTATAGACAAAATAATATAGTATGGCGCACTATGTTGAACTGTAAGGAAAATTGATGAGTCGAAACTGAAGGTTTTTAAAAGAAAAATATTAAGAATGATATATAAGTCCTGTCGTGATCCACAAACGTGGAAACACCGTAAAAGACATAATAATGAACTATGTGACCTATATAACCAGATATAGTAAACGAAATAAAAAGAAAAAGGTTGGAATTAACAGGTCACTCGTGGAGGAAACCTGAAGCTTTGATAAAAAAGGTTTTACAAGAGAATCCAAGAGGGAAAAATTCTTTAGGAAGACCTCGAATGCGATGGAGGAATGCGTTAATAGAGACGCAGTAGACATTTACCCGGATGAAGATTGGTATATTTTGACATAAATTCGAGATGGATGGAAACAGTTATACTTAGAAATGTAGTTTAAGAGGCCGTAAACAAAACAAAATTAGATCACAGGTGTATTATAGTGCATTTTAATATGCATAAACTAATCTTTGTTCAAGATTTATTTCCTTTTATATCAAATCCGTCTAGTCACCCATATTTAACAATAACTATGGCATTATAGCTTATATACATTCTTTATATCTTCACACTTAATACTGGTTTATTGTTCTTGTATTTTGATTTAATATAGGTAACTATATCTATATGCTAGAATTGTAGGCTACATGAATATACTGTGTAGAAAACGGTACTTACATAACAGATAATGGTTATTCATAGTTCAATGTGCCCATTAAATGGGTTTCTTGCAAAATATGTTTTTGTCCTGCATATTTTTATTCAACTTTGTTTATCAAAAATATGAATGAAGAAACGGAAATCTTTATTGTATTTTGAATTCAATAACATTTTCTTCTATATTTACGTTATAAACACATTTTCAATAAGTACAATTGCATTTGCATACATTTCATTAATATCATAATAGATACAGTTAAGTATAAGTAAACATTTTTCGATTTTTTTAGTATTTACACGAACAATAATAATATAGAATTTTTTAATCGTAAACACATGCATGTAAAGTACTTAAAGAATGTATAAAAACATACTGTGTGATTTTATCAATTTGATCCTTAAAATGTGGGAGTCTTCTCCAATTGCAAATTATATGGTATAAGATAGACCTTGAAAGAATAAAGAATATTAAACATTTAAAGAAACTATTGACGCTTGATACTTACTACTTAAGTTATTTTTTAAACAATACGAAATTAAACATTTTAAAGCATATGTTTTACGAAAGAAAATAAATAATATCATCTTTAGGTATAAAGTCTATAAATCTATTTCTATTTGAATAAGTTTATTTCTTTTGATAAACATTTTTTTGGGCATTAAAAAATATACAACAAATTCTATGGAAATTGAATAGTATAGTTCACAGTAATTTTTTAATTTATTCGTTGTAATCAAAAAATTCAAAATGAAACTTGTAAAGAAAACTAAAAACAACATTCGTTTTTAAATTTTTTATTGATAAAACGTAATTAAAACTAAATTTATCGAGTTTTTGAATTCGTACAATATATATAATAATTCATAAATACCAATACGTATTTAGAACTATTTTTCTTTCGTTTTATTTCTCCTTAAAAAATTAACTAAATTAAATGTTTAAAGGTATTATAGAGGTATATGGTATATAAATAAATAAATAAATAAATAAATAAATATATATTGTTATAGTATCCTATATTCTACTATTACTTAGGTGTATATTGTTATAATATCCTATATTCTACTATTACTTAGGTGTATATTGTGACGGGTGTACACAAAAAAATATAGAAATATGTACCTCGATTTTACCTGTCGTATAATGAATAAATTAGACACGATTATAACGGTATTCTTAAAACGGTTGTAAGTAGTTCGAAGCTGGGTTTAAATTACACAATAAAACTTTTCCTATATTATTTTTGTTATATACATTATCGTACATTAATCAGCGACCGATTGTATAGATTTTTATTCATTAAAGATAAAGCGTTTATATGAATTATTGAATGGCTACGTAACGATCCAAGAGTTTTGGTAATATGATTTAGAATACTTCTATACCATTATGACGTATCGTTCTATTGTGTTGCTTAGGAAACATTTTTAAGATATAAGTTTTGCGTTATTAAGGCTGTTACATATTACGATTATTAAATAAGATTAACGATTATAATTGAACGTCACAGTGAAGTAAAGCCAAAAATAAAAAATTTATTTAAATGGATATTACATTTAAAAAAAAATGTAAAGTAGATAATAACGACGCATAACGTATCGTCCATGCATTACGCGAAGCGCCATGTAAATATTAAAATTAATTAATAGTTGAGATAAACTACTGTAAGATGTAATTACATTTTTCGTTCTATAATTTTGACACAATTTGTAGAACGCTTTTTGTAACTTTCAAATTGATCTGAAGAATATCGACCAAATAATGGGAAATAAAAATTACAATTTTTATAAATACGACGCAATTACAGTATATTGTACAGTTAGTGGAATTCTGGCACTAGGTATTTTAGTCGTGTTTCGTGGTGAAACGAAAAATATTTTAATAAACTATTCGTTTCATCCATTGGCATTTCTCATATATCATTTCGACAATCTTATTTAAATATGTTTTACACTATATTTAGCATACTCTTTTCAGGTTGTCATTGTACGTGGTTTACAATTTACAAAGCGCTTATAAAAACTAATTTAACGTCTACCTAATAATTATAACCGTTGATATATAATTTTAATTAACGATTCTATTTCCGTTACAAGCACGATAATAAAACAAAAATAATTTTGTTTGTATGTGATAAAACTCGTATATAATATACTCGTGAAAATTTAGCGAATTGTACAAATAAGTAATATCCAACTCAACAATAACACTTCGGGAACTACGTTGAAAATAAAACCTCAAAGAAAAAAGCGTACCAAGAGAGGTGATATTAATTCAGTGTTACGTAAACGTATGCCGCCTTAACTAAATGTTACGTACTTACATATTTGAAATTAGGTGTATATGGGTCGAGTTATGATAAATTAATTTACTTGGGCAAATGAAGAAATAACATAATATTAATCAAGGATATAATTTACTACGAGTTATATATATATATATATTAAGTATAGTATATAATAAACTTCATCAAGAGTAAGTACTAAGTTTTGCTACTAGGTTAATGTAAATTAATTTATTATGACTCTACAAATTTAAACAGAATTTTAAATATGTATTTACGTAACATTTAATTAAGGCGTATACAGTAAAACTTCCGTTAGCAGTCACCTCTACGTAACGAGTCATTTTTCTCGTCCAATTAAAATATATTAATATTTTCATATAGCTAGCATTATAAACACCGATTACGTGTTTAAAATTTAAAAATGCTAAGTTATTTTAAACCATTGTTAGTATCTAAATTACAGGAAAATTTGTCTGTAATGACAAAATAACCGTTATTTATACATAATATTTGTGTAATTTAATAAATATTACGTTATTTTTAAAACGTATGTTATTTAAAGTATACACATTCTCCGATGTAATCCACTTCTGTTAACAGCCATCTTTAATAGGGGTTATTACTTCCGGTTCTTCAGTAAAGGCGGCTACAGACTATATGATTTGGTCGGGCCGACCCGGTCGATCGGGGATCAGATGAAACGGTCACCTGACAAGACCTTTTTTTTTTTTTTCACCGGCAATACCCTAACTGACCCGGTAAGCCT
>JAIPRN010005278.1:0-11187 GCA_025469175.1 Geopemphigus sp. TES_GeoC_2020 | reverse complement strand
TGTGCCGACGCTAGTTTTAGTGACCTCCATCGTTGACGTTCCAACGTCAATCGTCGTTGGCTTTTTGAACGCGATTTTTGTTACTATCGACGGACATTCGTCCATTCGTTCTTTCGCTTTCTTATCGGATGTTGTAATTGTGAGCTTCTATTTTTTTTTTTTTTATACGAAAACATCGATTAGATCGTGTTTAGCGTTTTACACAATCAGCAATAAATTTAAAGATTGTCGTCCGTTCCCGAGTCATAAAATTCTCCCATAATACATGTAATGGCATAATACACCAAAATATTTCCTAGATACTATTTCGTTTCGCGTTCATACTTCTTCTAATTGATAAATAATTTACGTTTTTTTTAACTTATTAGGTTTTACTTATATAACCCACGACGTGTGACTTCACGTATAGCATTTGTATAAATACATTTTTTCGAAATTAAATCGAATTATCGCGGATATAGGTAAAGTTAAATACCAATTATATTATATTATTATAATTATATCGCCAACATTTGAGCGTGAACGCTAATTAAGAGATCGTACGAAATGTTTGTACAAGAACCTGGTCCGTGGGCGGTAACGAAAGGAGAATCGACCTTCGGCTCACATTTCTGTGTTAGATTCTCGTCCCGTTTAACGAATCGTGCCTGGATTGTATGGATGCGGCCTATCCATATATACGCGGTAGCATTCGGACCGTCACCAGACGTCACGCTTTTGTACAACTAAAAACTTAAAACAACTACGAACGCCTAAACCGTCCACTGTGTTCGAGTCCCTCGGACTTTGATTACCATATCCCGAACCGAACGAACCACTCGGTAGAATCTGTTTGCCCATATTAAATTCCCTTACAGTATAACACGTGTCAAACATATGGTACGGACCGCTACGAACTACGATAATCGTCGATGTTTCACTTCAAATGGGCGTCGGCGTCACAACAGCTCGCAGAAATAATTGCTACCGCTATCGTAAAACGTCCCTCGACGAAAAGTTACTACCGGAAATCCGTAAAAATCGACCGGAAATACACGGCAATGTCGACATGCACGGATAATGCGCGATAGCGTAACGGAAACGCCCGCCCCGGGGACGTCGCGCTTTCGCAATAATACGAACGGGAACGCCTACACCGTCCCACCGAATCCCTCGGACATTCATAATCAATCCTAAACTAAAGGAACCGCTCGATGGAATCCGCTTTAATTCAACTTAAATACCGAATAGTGTGAATAACGTCAATAGGCCATTAGCTTTAGGTGACCCATATCCGTGAACGACGTTTGCTTGACGCGCGTAATTCCGTCGGCGGCGTATTAATTAAACGAAATGACGTACCGGCGTTTTCCCCGATTGGTCGGATATATCCCGGGCCGAATCTTCGTCCGGAGCACCGCGACCGCAGGAACGTACGCAAAACTTGCGTACACGCTGCCACGCTCTTCGTTTACACCTCATCAGTGCCGCGAACGATCGTCTCGCTGATTCCATAATATTCAGTGAACGACGCAATTTCCGCGGTTAGACGTCGGGAAATCGACTGTTTATTATTTACTTAAGGGTTACCTCGATAACTTTTTCGTTACGTTTCCATCGCGATATTACACTTATATCGATAATTTAATCCGTTACTGGCTATCATAAAATAACGTGGCGCACGAAACGCACGCGTATTCAATTTCGAGAACGAAACGTGCCACTGGACTGTATAATTACCGTGTACAGTCGTTACGGTTGTATTTTATGAATTACAGGCGACACGTAGCTTTGTTTACTAGATCGAGCGTAGGAGAAAAACGCGTTTAACGACGTATAAATTTGTTTCGAATATATTTATTTGGAAATAATTTGACGAATTCTAGGGGAACTATTTGAAATAAAAAAAAATACTCTAAAGAAACGCGATAATATTTTTCCCGCGTCTTCCGGTCTACGGTTCCATTGGCTCGTATAGAACTGCACGGTAAAATTCCCGTAGCCTAACGCGTGACCCGAATATCGATCACCGTGGGGATTGGATCGCCGTGACCAACTTACGGACGGGCACTTTACTGTGTGTGTAATTTCTCTTCGATCGAAGGGAGTCATTTCATGAACAAACGCTGCCGGAGTTTATGCTACAAACTTATTTAATTCGAACAATTATCGCGCACAAAGTTTAATTCGTTTAGTTAAATAGTTTAATTTATTTTAATTTAATTTAATACTTTAACTAATCATAGTTTAATTTCAAAGTTTAATTCCGAGTTAAAAATAAACATATTAATTTCGACACACGTTTAAGTCATGAGACAAGATAGACACTTGCAGTCTTTTACCTGACACGACAAATCAGGAGGTAATGAAATAATAATAAATCTGTATCCCCGGTGAATATACAATTAAGTTCAAAAGTTCGTACTTTTCAGGGCGCAACTTTTAAAGTTTGGAAAACTCGTCTTAAATTAGGATTTTGGATTTAACTCTTGAAACTTCGTCAAAAACATTTCGACGTCGATAACTTCCTACTACTGCAAGGCCTTTTAAATAAATCTTATCAGTAACAATATAATAGAGTTGATCAATTAATCACCGATCGTCTACCACCGACTTACCCAATTATTCGCATAATGAACTATCGAATCGAAACATCTTGATATCGTCTTTATTATCATTATGTTTATATGTTGGAATATATAATGCATAAATCAGTACAAAATACATAAAGACATGTAAGAAACCATCAAAATGCACAAGGGTAAATAGAAAAAAATATATTAGAGAATTTCTTTATCCGAATTTCATTTTTCTGATCAGGATTTGTACAAGGATCATTTTTTGTTTTTAAATTTTTATAAATATTATCGAATATTTTGTCAATTAACAGCAACAATGGTAGTATAATTTTTTTTTCTCTTACATTATTTCTAGTTGATCGTTTGAAATATTTGTCCAATAAAAATGACCTTGGTCACCCTTTGTGTATGAAATAATTGCTTTGAAATTAATCCATTCATTTGGTTTAAGTTTGAAAGAGACCCGTCCCTCTGCCATCTTATACTGCAACCATTGAACAGGTTGCTATAGAAAACAATCCTCATTATTATCAACTTTATTCGAAGAGTTGTTCTCCAGTTGAATAATTGGTCAGCATTTGGTCATTTTGACTTAACTATTTAAGGTTTTCAAATCTAAAGACAGATAAAAGTACTCATCGCAATATATCAATTTCAATGCCACGCCTGACTTGGCTACTTATGCAGTAAAAAAAACCCACTTCCCGCTTCTTACGGGCTAGTTAAATCATTTTGTACGAAATTCGACTTAACTACTAATTCATTGGAGTGACAAAAATAATGATTTTATTAGATTCTTATAAAATTGATTCTTAAAATTAGAAGTACAAAATATACTTAATATTATTACTAACAATTCTGAAGTTAATAACTATAAATTAAAATCATAAAAAATATAAGATCGACGAGCAACATGAAAATAACAAAAATTATGTGTCATTGTCATTGTCAGCCATACATCCACCAGGCATTTGAAGACTACCTGACTTTCAGAACTGTACATGTTATCTGTATTGCATACTACAAACCCCAAAACTTGGATAAGTATGAATAAAAAATGCCCGCTTCACTGATGTCTAATATTGACGGTACTATGACCTAATAACAAAATAAACGCGTTAATTATAGACAAATACACGCGTGCAATAAATGTACTTCAAAATTGAAGCCAGCTTTTTTACTTCCTTTGCTGGATAGAGTAAAAAGTTCAGCGAGTGTGTCGTTAGACTTAACACCAGAGTTGTAGGCTTAAATTTTGACAAAATCCTCCAACACAATTGCAAATTTCTTGACACCATATTGCGCTAATTCAGCCAGTAATGTATCAGTGTATAAGCCTACTTGGTAGGCAAGTTCCATCTCAATGGCTCTAGCTCTGGCCAACAGTTTACCATTCTACCAACAAATTGAACATGTCTGATTATACAAAATACGGACATATTATTCTTTATTATACTATCCTTAGTAGCACCACTTATGACAATTGTAGACATGCAAGAGACTTTACTGTCTAAACAGAATACTACTAAAGAAGTAATACCTAATTTATTAACATACACAGAGTCAGTATAACCAATTTCCTCTTTGTTTGGTAGAGTTAAATACAAATAATTAAGAAGAAAATATTATTTTACTTATAGTTAGCAGCGAGGCGAATGTCAAAAAAATTATACAAACAAACCCAATCTTTAAATAATTATGATAATCTTACGCGAAAGTCAAATATAGGTAATTACAAGTATAGGTAACGCTATAGCAGAAACAGATTAGGACAAATGTTTTAAATCAAATTCGCTGATCAAACGGACATCCATAACGCTATATTTGTTCAAATAATGTAAGGCTATATCTCCAAATTTGCCATCAGCAACAATTAAAGTTACACCAGCGTTAGCAATTGCCTTGATCTGTTATTCAAGTATGACCGCCACCACGATTGAAGTTTTGTAATTTACCAGACAACTTTATAATACAGTTCCATAAAATAATAGTAAATAAATAAAAAAAAAATTAGACTATTATTATAAAACAATATATTATGATAAAGCTATTATGGTTGTAATTTTAGTGAATTTAATTTGTATTATACTATTCTTTTTTATCATAACTGATAATATCTAAATAAAACGTTTAATTCGTTTATATAAAATACATACGGTACATTTCAAATTATACAAAAATATTATCATTAAAATTTATGTTATTTAATTATTTATTTTATATTTATAACTAATTACTAATTTATAGGTTTAAAATGAAGAGATAAATGATGAAAACAAGACGTTTATATACATATTGTTTAATGACGTCTGTTATAATTTTATAAGATATTTGATAGAAATTGGGACAAGCACAAATATTTAACTTGTTCCTTGAGTCAAACATAATCTAAATTTAAAAACAAAATATCTTGTAAATTTGTTTTTTTTATATTACGTGATATATATTAAATGTGGGACGGGGGATATATAATATTATATATATATCAAACTATGTAAAAGATAAACAAAAATAGTTTTGTTAATAGTAACACCACAAGGCCTATAATATGTAGTATAAACCTAAATCTTAATTAGCCATAAATGTATTATAGGTAAATAATTAATAATTTCAAGTTCGAATTTTATACACAAACAATAATAATTTTAATTTTCCGAGAAGTAAATTAAATCAATAACTCCTAATAAATTAAATTTAATAAATAAATTATATATAAAATAAATTTATTAAATATATGAGTCTAAGAAAAAATTAATTGTAGACGTACGTTGGTATAAATATTAAACTTAAACGTATACTTACGTCAACATTATTTGGTGGTTCGGAATTTTTCTTCACCTTCTCGGTGATGCAACTTCATATTATAAGCATTTACGCTTCCTGCCACTATACGCAATATAAAAATCGAATTATCTTCATAGGATAATAATAGACAAATAATTAGAATGATAAATAATTGTATAGCCATATTTACCAGAACTCGTAAAAGTGAATATTGAAAATAACAATATCAGCCCCGATAACGAGTAAGATTCCAGTATTAAAAATCAGTCCCTAAGTTCATGTCGTTTTCTATATAAATTAAAATTAAAAGTTAAAACGATATGATACCAATATATTACTACTAATTTTCGAAAATTACGATACGTATATATAATTACGTTAAACGATATTTCAAAGAAATTTTTATCGGAAAACTCATCGTCATGATTAATGTACAATACTTCATATATAAATTTATAAAATGTTTTAAAAATACTTACGAGAATCCATATCATTACCGTCTGAACTGCTAAGGTCATTAACGTCATTTTTAACAACAGATTCACATTCTACACTTTTCGGGATCCATCTGCTTTTTCGTAAGTCCATAACGTCATAAATCGTAAATCGTGTTTAAGGAGAGATATATTTTGCCGAAGTCAAATCTTTAAGCTTATCGAATGTGCCATTTAAATTCCAGCACTGTCAAAAATATTATAGTGTAAAAAAATATTTGTCCAAGTAGATTTTTAAGAATTTTTTTAAATCTGATAATAAAATAAATATAAAATAAATAATATAACGCCGAATCACAACGTATTCGTATATATTTCTATATAAATATGTTTCGTAAATATGTATTTTATATTATTGGTTTATTATTTTAAACGAAATTGGAGGAAGTGATTGATTGTAAGTAATTAAATAAGGATACTAACGTTAAATATAATATAATTATTACCCTTAATAAATTTAAATTGTAACCCATTTATTGTTATTTGTATGTAACTTTATAAAACCAAAATATAGAATATTAGTTTAAAGCTTATAAATACGTACTCGTTCTAATTCTCTTTCAGTGGTATTTAACAAGTTACATAAACATTTTATGGAATCGTCCGACGGTTGACACATTAAATGAATAATACAATATTGTACAATTTTCAAGTTAACAACGTGCATTTTATATAATTCTCCGATAAATCTAAACACAAAACACATATAGGGTGGTTCTTTTTTATTACAGATTATTTACGAAAAAGCACGTTTTCAACCGAAAGTGTGTTCCAAACGCTTTGTCGAATATGACGATGAGATTTTCTCGTGATAAATAACCAATCAAGAATGTTCGGAAAAACTCTGTGAACCATACTCATCGTGTTCATCACAAGCTACATACTTAATTGCCAAGCTACGTTATATTTTCTGTATTTAATTTTTAAATAAAAGAAGTAAATACGAGGTTTGTTCAAAAAGTATCGCGAATTTTTGAATTTTATGTAATTTTATTCTACGTATGTTCGATTTTCGATCTTTTTGTGGCGTTATGTTTGTACTCATTACCCTCACTTATGCTAACAATTTCGGCCATTTTGAATGTTCAGTCAGTTTTTGACAACTATTGAGCGCGGACGTGTTTTAGCTTGTCTCCAATTTTTGACTATTCCAAAAAATGGATCAAAGAATTTGTGTCAAATTTTGTGTAAAAAACAACTTGAAGTGCCCGGACGTATTTCAAATGTTGACTGTTGCATACGGCGAAGTTACTTGGGACAAAAACAACGTTTATCAGGGGTAAAAAATGTTTTCAGAGGGCCGAGAAGATGTGAGCGATGAAGAGCGTTTCTGACGTCCGAGCACGTCAAAAACATTGATAAAGTAAAGAAACTAGTATTGGCCAATTGTCGAATAACCATCAGAGAAGTTGCTGAGGACCTATATATATCGATTGGCTTGTGCCATTCGATTTTAACAAATAGTTTGGGCATGAGACGGGTCGCCGCGAAATTCGTACTAAAATTGCTCAGTTTCGACCAAAAACAGCATCGCATTAACATTGCTCAGGAGCTGTTGGATTCTCTCCGTGACGACGCAAATTTTCTTCAGAGAATCGAAACTAGTGACGAATCATGGGTTTATGTTTATGACGTAGAAACCAAAGCTCAATCATTCCAATGGAAGCTGCCACACGAGCCAAGAACGAAAAAAACACGCTACGTTCAGTCGAACGTGAAGGTTTTGCTGACAGTTTTCTTCGATTGCAGAGGCGTGGTGCATTATGAGTTCTTGCCACAGAGTAGACCGGTCAGTAAGGAATATTACCTTGTGGAAGAACAAAAATTGGCTTTTGCACCATGATAAATCCCTGTCGTTACTTGTGTGCGAATTTTTGACTAAAAACAACACTCCGATAATATCTCACCCACCGTATTCCCCAGACCTGGCCTCTTGTGATTTTTTCTCATTCCCGAAACTGAAGAGGCCCATGAAAGGACGACGCTACGCCACGATTGAGGAGATAAAGAAGGCATCGAAGGAGGAGCTGACCAAGATTACGAAAAATGATTTTTCAAAATGCTTCGAGGATTGGAGAAACGTTATCACAAGTGTATAATATCTGATGGGAATAACTTTGAAGGGGATGAAATAGATATTCATGAATAAATAAATTGAATTCAACACCAACTCTCAATATCCAAGACAACATTACACTATCAGCGGTGGAGGTTGTTGAGAATACATAAAATTTAATTTACGAAGCTGACTTCTTCGCTTAACTTTTTAAATTTTACGTAGCACTCATTCCAAACGAACACTCCAAACTAACGATTTCGAAAAACTTGGTCCCAAGTTCTCCAATTTTCTCGTCGTAGTCAACAAATGACTACCACCGGAAACGTAAGCTGGGTCAGTACAATAATATGAATCCCTAGTACAGGGAGTCATCTAATCCATAACTCGCAACTAAACGCCAAATCCAAAACTTTCACAATAAATACAATTATGGCATGGCGTAGTGGTAATACGCCAATCAAAGTAGAAAAGTGGCTAACCGCCTCTTAAATTCTTCAAAGCAAAATTAATCGTGGAAATAGAAGTGATAGAGAATAATTTTCGTGGCATTTACGAGATCACAAATGACTTCGTTGGTGAATCATACGACCCAGTTGGAGACCCAAACTCGACACCATTTTCAGTTGTATCAGACACAATAGAAAAGTCAATTAAAACAATTGCTCTCGAAATCTCACCTGGCATTGTCTTGTGAACAATCAGGCATATTCGAGGCTCACGCGCTATTTACAACATTTCGAACATAAATATGAATCGAAACTACGTCCCACTTAAATTTAGTACTGCAGAAAAGTGTTAATATATAAAGGGAAAGATCAAGAATCCGACATCGGCAACTGGTGCCCTATTACTATATTCGACGTTCTTAGGTAGATAATTGAACCGAGTTTAAACCAGCAAATATGAAGCCTTACTAAATTTTATCTAAATTTTATATAACAATTATATAAATATACAAATTGATCACTGTTAGGTCAATAACATAAAAAACAAAATTCAAATATGCCGCATAATTGTATAGCGTATATTCGAATCGTGCATGGTATTAGTAATGGCGTTTGTTCAAAATTCGAGCTAGATCACGCACATTTTTGTATGACGCGTTTGAACGTTGTAGACAACAAATAAAACGTATATGGAAAAATAAATTCGTCTATGGACTAAAATACAACACAAATCAATAAATCGTGTAATTTTACAAACGATATAAATAATGTAAAAAATCAACACAAATAACGTAAACATTATAAACAATAATAACAATACAAAAATGTAAATAAATAAACGATATAAGAATATAAAAAAATGAAAGATATAAAATATAATAATGTATAAAAATTTTAGTAACAAATAAGCGTACGAACAATATAAACCATGTAAACAAAATAAACAATATAAACAAATAAACCTCATAATATAAAAAAAAAATACGAAACGAATAAGTAATGTGCATAAGAAATAAATAATCCAGTCAACGACACAATGTAGAAAATATGTACAATATTTGTAAAAAAGCAAAAACTAACAGTGGAGTAATCATAAATTAAAACAAGTGAAAAAATGTACAAGTGAAATCAAGTGTAAGCGAAAAAAATATAAAAAAGTGTAAACAAAAACAAAAGTAAACGAAATAGTATCAAACACCTTGCATTATCCTCGAAAACCCGAAGTCTACGGAATACATGCACACCTATTACGGCCTAAAGTCGAGGGAATAACAACGTTACTTAGGATTACTCACGGACGGAAGACTCAAAGTGCGAATTCAAAATCAATTGAATATCGCGGGTCATGCACAGGTCATTGAACGTCACAATATCCACGTACGCCTTTTGTCCTAGCAACAAATTGACCGGCAACCACGAGACCAACGCGGAGTGTCCGTCGTTGTTGTCGAATTCGGATAACGATGACGTGGCGTGTAGTTTGGCTGCGATCAACGCGTCCATCCAATCGTTGTTTCTTCGGTAGTTGCGGAAAATTAACGCGTAACCGTATCGGTCGTTGGGCACGGTAAACGCGTACGTCTCGAACATGCTGGCCACGGCCACGAAACACGCGACCGACGTTTGTGTGTACAGAGGATAGCCGACTAACGCCAGGTCGTCGCCAGAGTTCATTCGACGAAGCTGACCGACAATGGCTTGGAGGCAACGATGTAAGGCATCCGCGCCGTCGTTCGTGTACACGGCGCACACGCCCGTCAAGTCGCAAACGCACATGGCCGGTCGTTCGTATTTGGTTCGATAGTACAACGACCGGGCGGGCGCGTCGGACGGCTCGGCGGTGGCTCGCGGTCGTGGGTATATAGACAACGCGCGCTGCCGACAACGGACCGTCGGCTCGCTACAGAATTTCGAGCTACGCACGGCGGTCAACGGTTTGCCGCGTTGAAACCGAACGTCCGACGGACGGATATTAAAATCTTCCCGTTTACCCCCGCACCCGCGTCCGAATGCGTCACCACGTTCGTCGCGCGTTTTTCGCACTTCCCGGTACAGCGCATCCGCCACCTGTTCCAAATCCGGCGCGAGCCGCAGACGCGTCCTGTCCGCGTACGACGCTCCTACATCTGCACCACCACCGTTTTGCCGACGGGTCGTGCTAGCCCGGACCCGACAACCGCCCGGCACCAACTCCTGGTCGGGCCGGATCGGCCGCAAATTGTATCGCGCCACGAATTCCCGGCACAGCGCCCACTTCGCCGAATCTAACTGCCGGTAACGGTGCTCCTTATTCGCCAACGCGCCAATGTTCGACTCTATCGTGGCAATTTGCATCCGCGAAAAGTATTCGGCGCACTTAAACAACACCCGTCTGAATCCGGCCGGCACCTGGGCAGCGGAGAACATGGCGGTATTGGCGCGGGCGCGTTCGTCGGTCGCGAAAAATCGTCGCACAAACGGCGACGCGACAGCCCGGCCACGGTATCCCGTGCACACCACGTACACTTCCGAGTTGCCCGGTTTACTGGTGGCCGGTTTCTTCACAACCACCGACCGGAACACGCAACAGAGCAAGTACATCCGGCACACAGTGTCGCATTCGAACATCGTGAACATTTTCACGACCAGGGAACCGCCGTCTCGAAGCACGTTCAGCGCGACCATAGTTTCGTAATGATGCAAACGCGCGACGACGGTCTCCTGTTCGTCCGGCGCGTCCGAGCAATCCACGCTTCCGTCGGCCGTCACCAGACATACACCGCCGCCGTCCGATGACGCCACCTTCGCGTATAAGTGGTCCGCGTATCCCGGCTGGAATATATCGCCCGTGTAATCCGGCCCGAATT
>JAIPRN010005277.1:0-11190 GCA_025469175.1 Geopemphigus sp. TES_GeoC_2020 | reverse complement strand
AAACGTATCAATTTCGGAACAGAGACTCGCGAATCGTCTCACACGGTACGGCGGGCCCTCGGGGTACGAGACGACGCGTTTCCGACGTACCATCGTCACTCCGGGACTGCGTTAATAATAATAACAACGGAAGAACGAGCGCGGCGAGTATAAAAAATATTTTTAAACGAAACGCGTTTATCGTGTCGGACTTTCCCCGACCCGGCCCGTCGAATTCGGAAACAGCTAAACAACCGTGGCAGAGGAGGGCGCGGCGCCGTTAGATAACCGACAAAACCGTTAGGTACGAGACCAACCGCCGAAACGGTAGACGAGACGCGGGAACAAACGCCGTCGAATTGAATCCGACCGGGCGGGGGGGGTAGGTCGTAAAAGCCGTCGCCGATTTCGCGTACGATTAACCGTACGAGGGTTGTTCTTGGACGCACAGGACGTGCCGAAACGACGGCAATCGTGCATAGACCGGACAAGCACCGAGATTGTACCAAAGGTCCATAATATAATATCGTATTTTGTTTCAAATACAAACGAATCGCGCGTTACTATTGGGACAACCCTCGCGCGTATACACGAGAATCGACGTTATATCGACGGGGATTCGTCGGCCCGATCGATTGTCGTCAGCCGATTCCGTGTCGTCGACGATTAGGCGCGGCACTAACGACGGAAATTACGTCGTTTCGCGACGTACCAAAAAAAAAGAGGGGGACATTCACTGATATCGTCCGGCAGCCGACCGGGAAACGCGTTCCGATAATATTAGGCCTAGACGAGTTGAAACTGAACCGACGATTTCGCTCGTTTCGAACGAACGACGGAACGGGAAGGAGCCGTATACCGGGTGTACCGTATTCCGGTTGATTACGTCGTCGTCGGCCGAAATCGAACCGTCGCCGTTTGTTTATTCGCCGAACGGTTTTAGGTTAGTTTTTCGTCGTCTCTTACCGTGAACGCCGACGTTTTTATCAATCGTAATACGAACACCAACCGGCAGGCGCGCGTACACCGCCGGTATGAAAGGGATCGGCGAGAAAACCGGCTCTCGGAACTACGATCGTACACGGCGGCGGTGTAGGGAGCCTGCCGCTGCACTATTGTCGCGCGACGCGGCCGGCTGGGGCGGGCAATTTAAAAGGGTCGTCGGTTTTTAGTTGTTCGCCACCATTCCCGCGAAACGTAAACGGAATATCACTCGTCCGGCCAAAACGAATAGCGCGCGATAACTGGCGTGTACAAACGTAGTAGAACACGACGCGCGTATCTTTACGGATTTTAGGCGGAACAAAGTTTTTTAATAAAAAATTGACGCGTCCCGTACATTCAACCACCCCTCCCATCACTACCACCGTCACCACCCATCCGCCGCCGACGATTTTCCTTCGTTCCTATCTATCGATAATATAACCTCGAACGCTTCATCGGCGGCGGCGGCGGCGGCGGCGGCTTGACGTTGACAAATTACCGCCATCGCCGCCGGTTAAATTGAAAATAATTGTTCCGCCGTTGTTCGGGACTTGTCGACCACGGCGACGGGATCGTAGAGTACGGCGCGCGTCGCACGCGATATTCTCATTTCGCCCAGCCGCGAGCAATATGTCCGTGGAGGTCAAGGCCGGCCGGTCAAGCGGGAAATTCCGTCCGCGACTACAACGCGTCGGCGTGCTTTTCGAGATCCCTTTGGCACAAAGAATGTATTTACGGCTAACCCCCCCCTCCCGCGCCGCCCCAGATACACAGGGCGACGGCGCGGTTTTTTTCGTCTATTTCGTCCCGAGGACAGAGTTTTCGTGTAAAAGAAAAAGGAGCGCCTCCCCCCTCTCTCAACACCCACCCGGATTTCTGCGTGTAGCTTTTTACGGTAGCGAATCGTATCCAGAAGTTTGGGGCAGTTTATTGTTCGATTTTCTCGATCGTTTCCTCCGATGGCGCGCGGAAAAAAATACCCGTCCCCGATAAATTGCGAAAACCCGGGAAAAATGTCGATCGCGTCGAAACGGTTTTTGTATTCCGAAAATCCCACCACCGTTCCCGGTGGATTATCATTTATTCGCGTAAAACCAAACACCGCGAGAGGTTCGTCGAGAAGATTCGACCAGGTTCGAGGGTTTGGTACGGGGGCGGGTACTTCGAAAATGACGACCCGACGTGTTTTCGCGTTTAAAACACCGATGTCCAAACGGTACGACACCCGTAAGTGTGTACGACACTTAGCCCGATTCGCTAACGACGCCGGGCACCGTCCCGTATATGATAGATATCCCCGAATACACGGTCGTTTACCGGTACCCATGATTCGTCCCACCACAAGAGTCCGCCGGTCAACTACAATGTACGTCGGCGAGTCGGGAGGTGGGAAGGTAGGGCAGACACCGAACCGTTGTGGTACTAACGCGGTTAACGTCCATCCCGACGACGTTCGCAAAACGCCATTATCGCGGCGATAAGCGGTTATTTTGCACAATCCCTCCGTACCGCGGTCGCCGCGTCGCGCCTATGGACCGCCTTTCCGATCCCGGAATATATATCCCGACTATGTTGCGCCCCGACCGGGGGTTGTCTTTCGACGACATAAACGACGTTTCACTAATTCGGGTTTAACGTGTCCCTATTCGTAGGTGTAAACCTATTCGTTGGGCGACACGGGAACAGAGTTTTGTCGAAACGAAAATCGGTGGCGTACGACCGCGATATGAGGACATTCGGCGGCGGTGCCGGTATAAATTCCACGTTCGTTGTACGTGGAAACCGACGGATACGTTGAGAGTACCGAGGAACGGAACGCGCACGTTTTTTAAATTTCGTGAAACGCGACGACCGGACGGATTCGGCGGGCCGTCCCGTCGATGGTGTAGAAACGCGGGATCGTATTCGGGAAGCGCGCGCGTACGCGACCGACGGAGGCGCCTAACCGAAAACCGGAGCGCGGAAACAAAGGGGCCACGGGGAGTGTACGGGTCGGGCGTTTTTGATTGAAAATCGGCGGGGCCCGTTTTTGGCCGAGTAGTAGTAGCGACGGGTCGCCGATCGATCGTATAATAAACGAACTCGGTGGTCGATCGGGAAATACTTGAACGACGAACGGGACCGCCGATTGGCGCCCGGCATTAGGGAACGACCGTAGCGTTACCGACGATTTTTCGAACTACGGATTTTACGAAACGACGAATGAGGGATGGCCGCTAGTTTGTGGTGGGTAGAGGCCCGACGGGTTTTTTCCGGTCGTAAATGCGCTAACCCGCGTACGTTAAAGTCGCGGTTTAAAATTCGTCCGGACGTAAACGCGCCAACGGTCCGGGCGTCACGAGTAATTAAAAATAACGCCGAACAGGAAATTACCGAACGTATAATACGTGTGTACGACCGCCGCGCGTGTCCGTTGTTTTTTTTTTTTATTCGAATTGTCTTTTCTCCGCCGTTATTGTTCCGGGCGAAATAAATTATGGACGAAAATACAACCGCCTTGTTTCGGACAATGGCCTCGGGCCGAATAACTTATTACGCGTATATGTCGGGACGACCGCCACCGCGGTGACCAACGCGCGCGGTACACACGACCGCGGTAACGATCCACGTGAAACGCGGTCGATCGAACGGACGGTCGTTGGACCCGGTACGATAAAACGATCGCCGCCGCCAATCTCGTCCGGTAGTTGTGCGCGCTATGGCCGACGACTATTATCACCCCACGCGCGTTCGCGACGATTTCGCGGTTTCTACGGGAAAATCGATTCGTTTCGTCTCTACGTTACGGCGCATACGGAAATCGACGTCGGATTAATTGTACGGGTATTATATTCGCGTACGAGCAATCGTTTCGCCTATTAGCGCGATTCGTTTAAATTTACGTCGAATTTGGTACCGTGTCGCGCGTTATTTCCAAGTCGGGGCAAACCGGAAAATCAGTCTGGCGGAAACTTAAAACGAACGCCAGGCGATTATCCCGTTTCGCGCGTATTTTAACGCCGTTATTCGAAAACACGCGCGACCGAGTACACACATTTTTTTTCTTGATTAGAGAGGAGATCAGATATGGTTCCGTCGTTTGTCGGCGTCAGAAAGCGAACGCGGACGAGAAAATTGAATTATTACGTCGCGGCGACGTTCGGAATGTTTTTGATTTTTTTTTTTTTTTTTGGGGGGGAGGTTAGGTTTGACTACTAATTTGGTTTCCGGGACACGAAGCGTTTTGCCGCAAGTTCGGCGGCAAGTTCGAACCTTAGATCGCTCGTGTTTTTTACCACTATACTCGAAGAGTTTTCGTTACGTACGGTTTTTTTTTTTAGGTACGTCGATATGTGTGTATGGGGGGGGGGAAACGTGACGTGGTCGGCACGCGGTTCCGTGTCGGACGTTCGCCCGAAGGTTTCGGGGACGCGACCCGCCGCGTACTTGGACGGACGCGCGCGTCGTGTGTACATAATTGATATACGACGTCCCCGAGAGTTTTATTTTTGGGACACTCGCCGAGAACGAACGCGAAAGGCTTTAAGGTGTGTCGGCGTATAACGAATTTCCGTTTTATCGCGAATTCTCTATTTGTTCGTCCTCGGATCGGTTCCCCCTCCCCCAAAGCCGGTTAGGGGGAATGGAGAGAGGGGAAATAATAGAAAAACTAGCTCCGTCCACGCGCGTGTTTGGTTACACGCTTTTCGTCATATCGATTGCCCCATGGCCCTCCCTATCTCTTGGGTCTCGGCAAAGAGTTTCACCAAAACGGAAACAACGGTAACAACGAACCGAATGATTGCGTAACGTATTTTTCCGTTACGAAATTATCGTGACGAAATAAAATACCGAACGATAGTGTGAACATTTGGTACAATGTACCTACGTATATATATATATATATATATGTGTGTGTGTATACCGCGCGTTATTATATACGAAATTCGATTTCGCTTCGATAAGAATTCGCCAGAGCGGCGACGACGACGGCGAAGACAATTCGTTCGTTCGGTTATTGATATAAAAATCGGGCCGTTCCGTACACGTTCGGGTGTCGCACAATGACGACGCTGCGATTACTATTATCATTAGACGCGTTAAATACGACGCATTAAAATTACATCGAGACGACGACGACGACGACGACGACACGGGAGAATTTACACAAAAGTTCGACGAACAATATATAAACGACGTCGATAAATAATACGAAATAGATTTACGCTGGAGAAAGAGGGAAGAGAGACAAACCGATTGACACACGACTATAACGGTACTGGCCGCCGACGGCGAACCCGAAAGTATTTCGTTATTATTTCGCTTACAACACACGCCGCCTACGGTGACGGCGAGATAAAGGCGAAATGTCGCCGACGCCGTGGTGCACGACATACCGAGACATACTCCTCCGTCGGGCGGCGGTATTATTCGTTAAAAAGAAAACGTACGCGTCGGGTATCGTTATAAACGACGTTACGCGGCGAGAACCGGCGAAGGAATTCCGACTAGAGCGCCGCGCCGCTCGTCTCAAGCGACGGAACACTCGGACGCGGATATTTCTTCTTTACGGCCGCAAAATCGTTTTCGTCGACGAACGTATCGCGCTGTACGAATGGCGCGACGCGTTCGATCGAATTCCGTCACGGAATATTGGCTACGTATTATTTTCGCCCCGGCTGCGCGTTCGAATAACGTTTTTCAAACGTCGAGTGCGAAATTCGAACGTAACGGCGACAAATTGTCGTCGAAGAGGAAATCCCGAAATCGATTCCGACCCGAACGTGTGCATATATATATATATATATATATATATACACAATCGTTCTATCTTCACCTTCGAAGGTGGTTCGTCAACTTCGGATGTAAACTATGGCCGACGGTCGAAAATCCGCGGAACGAACAGAAACCAAAAGTAATTATTTTTAAACCAATATATATATGCGTACACGTTCGAGAGTTTCGAAACGATTTCCACAAAACTTTCGGTTTTCTCGGCATTGAAACAACGAACGTACGTACACGCGCGTAACACTCTAGAACGTTCCTTCGGGAAAATTATACGCGGCGACGTGACGACTGGTTAAACGATCAATTCGACGTTCGCGCTACAGCCGAACGGACGACGGCGTGTCCGACTTGAACTCTACACCGCCAACATTCGTTGTCGGCAACGTACTCGGACGTCGGCAATCGGGCGGCGCCAACAACGGCCGGAATTTACCGTAAATATACACGCGTCGTTTATTATAATCTGTCACGGAAATGCGGAAAACGTAAAACAAACGCGTATGGACACGACCGCGTTACGATTCGATTAAACGAACCGAAAACGTTTTTATTTCAACGTAAAACGAATAACAAACGGGGGGGGGAAGAGCTTGACGACAAAACGGAAATGGCCGGAGAAAAGTGGCGAAGTTATCGCGTACAACGTAATACCGAAATCTTTAATTCGCCGGGCGTAGCCGAGAGAACCGTCGCGTGTATATATATATATATATGTATGCATAATTCGAGAACGACGAATTCCGGCGCGATTTGGTTTTTGTCGCGAACAAAACCTATTTACTCGCGAAACGCTCAAAAAACTTTCGGCCCGCCCGGCTCTCCTATAAATAAAGACGAATTCGGCTCGCCCATTGTTTAATTTAGTCCGCCGGACGTGCGCGCGCTACTAAACACCGTCGGGTTATACTTTCGGTTATAAGCCGCGCGATCGTGTTTTTCTCACACACACACACACACACACGGTTTGGCGCGCAAATCGTTTTTAGTTTAACGAGCAGAAATACAAACCGCACGCGGGCCCGGACGGAGGAGGTACGCCGACAATCAGCGGCTACGATAAAAATATCGTTCCTTCCGGTCACGACGTGGCGGCGACAACATAAATGTATACGGGAACGTACGTAAAATTCGAGTCACCGTCGGAAATACAACCGGCTCCCCCCCCCCCTCACCACCGGTAACGTGCGCCGCACACGCGATAATCGCGGGCGAGAATAGAGGAAAATGTGCGGGACGGACAAAGTGGCGCGGATATACGGCAGCGGGTACGACAATGTCTCGCGTATTTATACGCGTAATATTAAATCGCGTGTTTGAACATTTCGAACACGTCGACGATATCGAAAAACGCCAGAGGTCAGGAGGTTATACGACGTTCGTGCCGTGATGTAGTGTACACACGCGCGCGCGCTCATATATACGTATAAAACGCGAATTGTCATTATTATATATATATATATATATATATATAGAGCGTGCCCGGTGGTTTTTTTTTTTTGTCGTTGGCCGGTTATCGTTTTTTTTTTCGTTTTTACGGCCCCGGACGTTTTTAAATTGAAACGTTCGACGAATAACGCGCGACGCGAAGATGTGCGCGTGTCGTATGGAGCATATATATATATGTACAACATCGTACCCAACTACGGCGCGCCCGACCGTATATTATATAATGTAGAAAAAAGCGCGGCGGCGAAACGACGGGGGTACAGGTAAAGGTTGGTATATTTACGATAGAATCGATAGTAAACGAAATAATAATAATAAAAATGACAAATCGCTACTGCGGAAATCTCGTACTGGTTTATTATACGAAATTATATATATATATAGAGAGAAAGCAGTACGCGCCGTAAAATAATACGTTTTCGCTCGTACGTAAAAAAAAAAAACAAAATCGATATTTGTTCCGTCGTGTAGAGTCGAAATTACAACATCGGTACGATTATATAATAACAACTACGAACGTTATATATATAAACGAAGTGTACCGACGACGTAATAATATGTATAGACCCGACGACTTCCTATACGTACATATATATATATACGAATAATATTTGCGTATTTACGCGCCGACTGACGGTTATTGCGGAAAACCCGACGCGTCACGGGCGGGGCACGAGAAATTACACGGCCGAAACAATCGATTTCAATCGCTCCCGAGGCGAAATGTTTTTACGCGATAATCGCCCGTGTCCGTAAATAACGGAGGACGCTTTCGTTCCGCTAGACGGCCGGCCGGCCGGTCGCGAATCGTTACGCGCGTAACGTTCGAAAAACGTACGAACAAGTGGTCCCGGCGGTTGCCGGTGCCGGGGGGAAGGTGGAGAGTGTGGGCCGTCCACGGCGTTTATCAATTCACGCGCGCGGACGTACGGAATAGAGCGATAGGAAACGAACGTTTCGGCCGACGTTCGTGGTGGCCACCCCCCACACACACACACACCACCATTGTAGAGAGGAAAATCCGTACGTTGTTCCCGTTGGTTTCGTCTATTTTCGTCGTCGTAACACGAAACAACCGGAAACGATCACGAAATCGTATTATTATTACATTTCGATCAAACGTTTTTTTTTAATCCTGGACGGTCGATATATATATATATATAAATCGATTTATATACGTATATACGTAGGGTAATAAAAACGGTCTTCGTTTTTCGTACCTTTTAACATAATTATAAACAGACGGCGGAGGACGCGCGCAGATGTCTAGAATCGATCGAATTCGCCGGCGTAAAAAAACAATATCGCCCCTCGGGGCCGGCGAGCGAGAACTCGACGAAAAATTGATAAATTATTCCGTTTCGCTCTTTTACGCGCAAAGCGTTTAGCGAAAAACTCCACCCTCCCTCCCATCACCACCACCACCACCACCACCCGTAGAAAGTATCACCGACGTTTATTAAAAACGCGCCGATCGCCGGAGGTGAAAAACCGAACCCGAAACCGTACCGGAATATAAGCCGACGCGAATAAAACGTGGCGCGCGCGCTGGCGCGTTATACGCTGCCAGCGCGGTAAAATGGACGAGAAAGTTTATCCGAAGTTTCCGAGGTAAAACTATATTGTGTTCGCGCACCGAATTCGAATTATAATAATCTACGGGCATTCGGGAAATTGGACTTTGCCACGCGATTGTTCGTACAGAAATATAATAGTAAATCGCAACTCAACTAGGTCACATTATTTTGCGGCGCGAAAAGTACCGGAAAGACTTACACGGTACGACGGCGTTTATTTATTATTATTTTTTTTCTATTCGTTCGAATCGCGTGCGTGGAAGTAAAAAATCGTTACGGGAAAAAAACTGTACCGTTTCCATTGAACGTGGTGAGCCGTCCGTTTTTCGACGACGAAAAACACAAAATGCGCGTCGATAAACGCTACACGGGAACACACTTACGCGGCGCGCGTCCGATTCTTCGGCACTAATTAACGTACGTAATTTGGCGTACGCGCGCCGTACGTTTTCGAGGGTCGCGCGGTTCGATCGTTTATTTCTCGTTTTTCGTTCTTTACCGGTCGGCCGAGAACACTACGCGACTGTACGGAGCGAATAATAAAAACCAAAAACCCGAACAAATCGGACAACGCTACAATATGAAAAGTAAACGGATACCCGCCGACGAACGCGTCTACCGAAAGTTCGAGTTTACCGAGAGCGCCCAGCCCGCGCGGCCGTTCCCATCGCGGTGACGATAAATCGCGTTTTCGATTCGGAATTATATCCGGCGTAGTCGCCGTGCGCGCCCGAACGTTTTTCGGCACGCGCGTATCGTGACGCGAAAAAACGTACCAGCCCGACGGTGACGTAATTGCGCGGGGTACGCCGAACGTCAAGCGGGAATATTTGTCTACCGACCGCGACTATCAACGGTACGCACACATACGCGCGGGCGCGGTGAACGTTCTCGACATGTTCGACGTCTCGAGGGAAATAATCGTATTCCTCGTGAAACCCATCCGGCCCTTCGCCGTCCCCGCCGCAGGTCGGCGAAAATCGTTCGGTTCGCGGCGATTCGTTCCGGCGAACGAAATACGACGACGGTAAAAATACCTACCGCGATCCTAGGCGTTTAGACCCCCGTCCCGTAATGGCCGTACGGTAACGAACTGGAGGGGTGATGACGCCGTCTTATACACCGTTCACGGTATCCGAGGTAACCGATCGACGTCCGGAAGTTTTTGCGGTCGTGTACGTCGCGTCGGAGGTGCTACGCGTACGGTAACGGCGGTAAGAAACGCGTTCGCGGTTTAAAACCGCGGCGGCGTACCGGTGAAGACGGAGGCGTCGGGCACGACGCCGTGATAAAAACGCGTTTCACGTACAGCGCGGCCCCCCGTCACCATCCCCGGACGGTCCGTAAGAAAAATCGAAAACTTCGTTTAAAGCGCCTACCGTGGGTACGTTTTAATTATGTTCCGAAAATAGAAAATTAATTACGTAACATAATGCGTGCACCGGACGGAGACGGGCGTAGTTTAACCGCTAAGCGTGTTCGAAATACGCGTAACTTGTACGCGTGTATATATATATATATATATAGAGTTTAGGTTTAACTAACCGCTAAACGAAATGTCTTCGGACGAGGATAGCGGACGCGCGTTCTCCCGCGAAACGGTTCGGAAAAAAGAAATTCCCGAAACGGAAATTCGTCCGATAAAAGAAAAAACCGTCGAGGCGCGTAAACCTTTAGGTATATTCAAATCGACGACGTCAATGTACAATGTATAATGGAAGGTTCGAGGGGAAAATGCGCGAACGTTTCGTAAATATATATATATATATATATGTACCGATGTACTACACGACGTAAAAAGAAATTTCGGGACGGAGGTGGAATTCTTTTTTACGTCGCGATCGCGTTAACCCGTTAAGTTGTCACGGTTAATAGAGCCCGGTGATTTCTGAAGCGCGTAAAAAAGTACGCCGACGCGAAAAGGCGGAAAATAATTTCCGTTTTTCCGTTCGTCATACGGGTAAGCCTTCGGGCGAACAAACACCGAGCCCGGGAGGGCGGTGGTCGCGCGTCGCGGTCTCGTTTTCGGTTATTTTTTACTCTAAACGAGGGCCCCGCAACGAACGTGAATAACCGGATAAAAAAAAAAAAAACTTTTACCGAAACCGCGTTCGAAGAACACCGTCGTTCTATATTTATATAAAAACTAAGAGCGAGTGAGAGAGAGGCGGCAGCGGGATGTATTACCGTTATTCCCGTTTTCGTATAAATATATATGTATATCGAGGAAACATAACGACGACAAGCGGGAGATCGACCACTGAATACGTTATTATTGTATATATATATATATACGATATAAACTTTATTATGTACACGAACGTCTGTATATTATCTTTCTTCCGATAAACGCGCGTGTGGTGTACGCCGCCGCGGAAAAAACCCTATATCGATTTTTCAATCAAACGTACCGTCTGATTGAAAAATCGATATA
>JAIPRN010005275.1:0-11194 GCA_025469175.1 Geopemphigus sp. TES_GeoC_2020 | reverse complement strand
ATGATTATATTTGTATTTTTTATATAATATCCTGTATTTCAAATTTTTAAAAAATGATGCACAATGTTTAAACTTTTTGTATAAATTTTTCTTATATATATAATTATAATAATTCGTTAATAAACGTTTAACAGCAACGACCAATTGCCTTTTGTCTGAACTGACGTCCTAATACTACTGTTACCGTAAAATAATTGTTTAAATGTGTCTAAAGTAAAGCGTTAATAATAATATAAAAATGACGAATCGAAATAGGTAAAATACGTTTAAAGAGGACGATTGTACAAATTACGAGTTTAAAACGACGCTTAATATAATATGGCGATCGCAACTTAATTATAGTAATGATTTGTGTAGCTGTTCGGTAGCCTGCGCGCATGATAAACGTATTAACGTCTAAACGTCGTTCGAATAACATTTTTATAAATAGCGGAGACAGGGTCATTTTCGTACGTATTACGCGTTACGGAACGATACGATTTTATTCGTGTCGAATTCATGAAACGAATGTTCGGTTTTTGTATTCAAAGCGCGACCGTTTCTGTACACGACCTCTGCGCGGTACTGTTTTTCGGAATGAATAATGCACGTCATTCGGGAACCGAGTGGACGGTGCTGGTTCGTGTCAGCCGACAAAGACGTGTGCATACTACGAGGGCGGTGGCGGGAACGAAGCACGGGAAACATGCGCGACGCCATAATCAGATGTTCACGAACGTCCGGACACGGGAAATAACAGAGAGATTTTCCGCGATTCGTTATGTTTATTTTACGAAGAGTTCGCGTTATTTGTTATTAATACGGCACGTCGCGGCCGAAACAATAGTGCTATTCTTCTGTCGTGCACAACAACGAAAACACGCGAACAAATTGTACGACCGTTTAATATTAGAGGCCAAGCGCGCGCCCCGGATTAATTAACAACGCGGTCGGTGTACACAAATTAAAAAGAGCCTTTTCCGACGACAGTCTGGAAATGTCTACCGGATTACCTATATAACGTTAATTTGTACGATACCCGGAATGTCCCGAATTATCTATACGTTTGTACAGTCGTATTCACTAGCCGTATTAATACACTAATTTTTTTCACGTTAAAATTACGTATTACTGAATACTCTAAATGACAATTTTAACGGATTTCGACATACACGATATTCAGGTGTGTAGTTGGGTGGATACGTCGCGTTGCGTCCCTAACGTTTTCAGACGTTAAATTTCCTGAACATAAATCGTACAAATAATAAGGCGCGCTATAAAAATAAACGTATATTTTATAGATTCAGTTTTAAACTCTTAACGATTGTTGAAATTATTGATAATCGCCAAGATTAAAAAAATACTTCAAACGCCATTAAGTCGGATAAATCGATAAAAATGTACAAAATATATTCGACGTCGAATGTCTGAGAATCGAAAATTACACGTAGACTACGTGGCGGACGTATGACACATTTTGAGAACTAGACCGAGAACCCCTGGAAATGTGCGTTGTATTATTAAAATATAATTTTTGGAACGTCGAGGAGGATTTACGTGATACGGAACACCGCACGTAAACGTCGACGTGACGATTTTTCGCCGTTTCCGCCGCAGCCAGACGTATTTATTTCGCCTCGGAACACAGATGTACCGTACGTCCTTTGTCTCGCCCAATGAATTATTCACCGAGTCGGTTCGTGTCGGCAGACGAAAACGATACGTAAACACTTGTCTCCGCTACGGCGGGATAATATTTTCAAGACGATTCGGTCTAAGCGCGCCGTACCACGATTAGTTGTCGATCCATCGGTACACGCACGTCGCAATTGTGACTAAACCCACGGCGGCGCGGTACTTCCGTTGTTCGGGCTCTGCCGAACCAAAAACGGCTGTCGCGCAAGCGTTTTCAGCGAGTAAATGAAACGCATACTCGCTGGATGAGTTGACGGCGATCATCCTTGTCCGTCCCACGCTGTTTCTTCTTCGTATTCGAATCCTAATCGGGTGTCCGCACGTTAAAACACCGAATCGCGTCTGGCGTCGATTTCTTTTTTACGAAAACCGTATCGATCGTAATTCATAATAAAACGTACGTCACCATTAATCGGTTCGTCCGGTTTGAACGTTACGCGTGTTATGTCAGCGTAATCGCCCATTTATTTAATTACGCCGAACGTTCCGCGTCACTCGCTTAAACGATTCGTTTTAATTTTACGGTGAAAACATTTTATTTTCAGACTCTTGATTACGTTAATATCGGTTACCTATTTAACGCTCAGATACTCGTTTTATCTAACGATATTCGATCAATAATTTATAATTTCTATAATATTATGTATACCTGTATTCGTTCACGAATGTACGCGTTCATTTTAAACGCGATTAAATATAAAAATGTATGCCATTTGAAAATCATCGATAAGTTATTTTGCGTGAATATCATTGTAATCTGAATAAGTACAAAACTCACGAACATTTAACGTTTTCGTTTTAAAAAGCAACATCGGTAATTAGTTGAAAAGGACGCGCTTAATTATTTATACGCATTATACGTAGCGATTAATTTTCAAAATACTTCCACGTTTAATTTAGTCTTCTTTAAATTGAGCACTACAGTAAAGAAAAAACTATTATTGTTTTTATAAAAGTTTCACGAAAATTGAAAACAAAGAAAATTATCGATTAGGTGAATCGGAACTATATTTTTTCGGTTTGGTATACTAAACAATTCATTTACAGTCCACACGATACAATTTTCGGTTCTTAAATGTTTATATTCTATATATATATGTCTCACAGAGTAAACGACGATATTATATTTATAAGCTTATTGAAAATTACGGTATCGTTCAATTCGTTTATTATTTCAACGTAAATTAAGTTAAATCGTTAAACATTTTTTTTAATAATAACTTATTATACGCGTTGGAAAAGACACTGTTAAATAATACGAAAAATCGTATTTAAATAGTTTTGACGAATACTTTTAAAAGTTTTTGACATAAACGATATTATTTTGATACATTTCACTTAAATACTTTAAAACTCAACTTATTATGGAATAAACAATTCCACTGTTCGTCGGGCTTGCGTTAACTTAACAATGCACTCCGAATAAGCAATTATTGTGCGTGTAAGCGCTACTAACAAACTATATATTAATAGAGTATTGTTGCACCCTTTCTTTTGCTTTTTCTTTGATTAGAACTCGGTAAAACGCGATGTTTTAATAATGTACGAAACGGGTAAATTTTGATTTTGACGAATAAATATACGAAAAATGTCGACTGAATTTGTCGTAACGCGACGTCGGTGTTTATATAGTTGAAAGTATCTACTCACCATCAACGCGATTGTTAAACGTTATACTTTCGAAAGTTATAGCTGATTTTGTATTCCTTTTAAAAAATTCAAAATGATACTTAACGCTGGCGGTTTACACGCGGAATTCACGATAGTAAGCCACCCGAAAACGGGTACAACGCATTTATGAATATCGTCGCAAACGGCCCCTGCAGATAACCGTTTCAGGTCTCGCGGAATAATTTTACGGTCGCGAACGTTTATGTATAAATACGACCGTTCTGCGAAAGATTTAAACTTTACCGGTTGCAAATTTCACGTCCGAAAATCGCATTCTTCGGAATATAGGCAATAAAATTTGTTTTAAAAAAGGTATATTATTCATCGCGTCGTCGGATAATCGATATTCTGCTGCTAAACGAACTACTCCGGACACATTTTCTGCGTTATTTTCAATTTTTCCGGGCTGTTTTCAAATTTCATCTTCGATATATGTACGTTTCACCGATCTGTGTTCAAAGTGTATCGTATGTACTTTATCGTTATTTATATTTTTTTAAGTCGAGTTTTATCATTGTTATTTATTACAACAGGGGATAGGACGCATACTTTGTAGTCATCGGAGAAAACTGTTATCGACGAAACATTTTGTATCCTATACAGACAACGCCCTTATATATTTTGTATATAGTACGGTATTACTTAAATTTCAGCCGTAGTTAGGATTTCGGCGATTACATTCTTGCTGATGTAATAGCACGTGTATAAGATATAACAATCGTGAACAAACTAAATAAAAAAAGAAAAGCGAACGAATTACAATCGAATCTTGTGACTTCTTTTACGGTGTTTTAAAATATGCGTCCAATGGCTTACCCCATTTACTGTACCGTGAAAATTAAAGAAACGAAAATTAACTGATCGTGATTTAACATTTCGTTTCCGCGTTATAAATCAAGTATATCGCGTGTATATGATGTAGTGTATAAGTACCATTGATGAAATATTGACGGTTATATTATATATAAATATATATTGGTTAAGGTTTAAGAAATAACGCGATCTACCTATTTAAAATACGCATCTTAAATTGTTTACCTGTGTACATAAAGCCGGAGATGAAAATTAAGTTGAACGTATACGTTTGAAATATATATATATATATATATATATATTAGATTTTTAACGTAATGCAGATTGGTAAATACATTACGGTTACTATTTACTAATAATGTTAAATATGTTTTAATAAAATATCGTAAATCGATATAACGTGACCGTCCAGAGAATTCTCCTTTATTTTAACTTATGTTAGCTCTTTATTCGTTTATCAACATAAATATACGCGTATTCGTATTTATTTAACGCGCGGAAAAGTGTTTAATACACACGTACTATATAATATTTGTATATAAAATCGTCGTTCGAGATTATCAATTAGTTAGGGGTATTTGTTAGATTAAAAACGACGGCATTTTAAGCACGTACATTTTTAGAAAACAAAGTTAATAAAACTTTACGTTGTTTATTTTGACAGGCATACAATCGTACAAATCGAATTTTGTATAGAGGCTGTGGTTTTTCAAAGAAAGTTTATTAAATTATTACCGGCAATACGTAATTATTTAGGTCCAATTGTACAGTCGTCAGTATATTTATTAAACTATACTGTTTACTTATTGGCCAATAAAATGTTGTACATGCGTTCGTTATAACTTATTAATATTTTATAATATTTAGAGAATAATAGTATAATAAAAGTATACGTACAAATATACGACGAATTTTGTATTTAAAAAAGGGCTCGATGGATTTTGATGTAAATGGTCGGATTTAACGTTTTCGAGCACAAGAAAATGATTAGTCGTGGCTGTCCACTTTGGAAATAAATCGTGTAAGGAATATCGAAATTCGAAGTCTAAATTACCATAAGATCGAACGACGAAACGTCAATTGTTTAACGATAAATTGTTGTGCCCTAATTAAAAAACTAATTTGAGAGTTTAAAATGTTTAGCTTTCTGTCTGCCAGTATTTACGATATTATATTAATGTCTCGCACATGAAAGAAATAGGCGTAATATATCATTGAATATATATATATATATCGATATCATCAGACGACTTAATTTTGGGCGATTATATTATCAATTTTATCGGCTGGCGTTTATTTTATATAAAATACGTATCGTGTATTTAGTAGACGTACAATTTATAAAGGCGTACGTTTACGAATTTAATTTAAATTGTTATAATAAGAAATCACGTTTTTTCTGTTAAATTGTCAACTACGCCTTCATGTTCGATATCAAATGGTCGACAAACGCTAAATGTCGTAACGCCAATTAAACGTCGATTTTCCGTGTGGAATTTCTCGGGTTTTATTTAACACGTTTCAGTGTTGAAAAAGTTTTTTCGAGAGAAGTAAAGTTGAAACTGGAAGCGTCGAGTTAATAGTTAACAACTGTTTGATATTTTTAGAAAGAATTCAGCGTCAGGATCTAAAATTGCGCTGACCGTGGTCGATGATCTACAAGTTTCGAAAACTTGTTACAGATAACGTAATTTTTACTATCGTCCAAGTTATAAAACGTATTTTATTACGACTATAAGCGATTGTTAAACCTGAAACTCTCCCTTAACTACCATTCTGATTTGTGGTATACTTCTATTAAACTATACTCGTACTACTATACCGATACGGTTTCTGATACACATAAAATATATAAAGAATTTCGTCTACGCCGACACGGACAAGTCTCTAAAAGACCCTGAAGTCTGTTGTTTACATCGCGTATCGTGTCGTTGTACATAATTAAAACGCATTTTATACTAGAGAAACAAATTGAAATAAATATTTTGAGTAGAGTACGCGCGATTGGTTTGAAATATAGTTGCGAAAAATAAACGGATCGTGGTCACAAGAAAAAACTTCGGGATTTACTCTTCGACGGAATATCTGTAACATACTTTTAGATTAGTCAAATCTTCGATTAAAGTTCACGTTTATCTACGAACTGAACGTAATATAACTTACATTTTGGTATCGGTCAATGATAAACGTACGTATAACGTTTTTAAATAATAAATCGTAATTGTAAAAGTAATCGGCGAATAAGACGACGCGTTAAAATTTCGTTTATATGTTTTCTTTTACTCCGATATGACTGGATATTTAAAAGGTCATTTGAAAAAATATATATCGACTCTTTTTATGAATCAAATTATATATTTTTATATTGGTACATCGGTTTTGAACTTTCGTACATTTTTAGATTTAATGCTTAATATTCCACGAAAAATACATTGTTTTTATTGTTAAAACCATAAGTAACGTTTGAGTTATTATTTTAGACTTTAATTGTAAATTAGTACAAATTGTACACCTCAATATAAGCGTAATAATTTTTGAAATGTCCACAAACAGATATAGTATTACCTTTTTTATTACTAGTATATTGAAATTAATATATAATACCGTGATAAAAAAATATTTTTAGCGATATTTACAATAATTATTCACGTCTTCATTATAACGCGTCAATCGGATTGTTCTGTGAAAATAGCAACTTAACAAACGTGTACATTTTCATCATAAACACGACAATGGCTAATAAACTATACACGAATAAAAATTTTAACCATAAGAAAAAAAGTAGCGCCGAAAACGTCGCAATATACTCGAATTCATTGAGGAATATATATATACATTCCTGTGTGTGTGTGTGTGTGTGTGTGTGTGTGTGTGTGTGTGTGTGTGTGTGTGTGTATCTATGGTAAATGAAGCAGTGATTAATTGGTACGGACAACGTTGCGTGCCTCGCGGGACGACGGTCGTGTAATGACGGTAGAAAGCTAGACGCGGTGCGCTTTGTGCGAGGACGTGGCTACGACGAAGATGTCGACAACGGCGGTGACTGCACGAGGAAAAGAGAAAGAGTGATATCGAGGCAAAACGTTAGGATTGGGCTGGGTGGTATGGGAATGACAGCGTGGAAGTGGTAAAGGGACGCGCGAAAAAAAAATGGTTTTTGTTTTGTTACGCGTATTTTGTTTAGTCGGTCGGCTGAGGTGGTTCCGGAGAGGAAGATTGTAGACGGGGGTCCACTACCTCAACCGCCGCTGTTGTTTCGTGTTAATTTATTTTGCACAAGCTGTCACTAGACCGTCCCGTCCACTCTTGTCCCTCGTTTACCCCTCGTCGACGCGACCCTTGACCAACGCTATTCATCAAGGACGATTCTCCGCTCGCTCGCCAATTTCCCCTTCGTGTTTTCTCTCACACGCTAGCTCTTCATCACTTACTACACCATACCATTTCGATGTTGTTTCCACGATTGATCGACAACGCGCCGCCACACGAACTACAGTAAAAATTGGAAAGTGGGAGAGACGACGGAACCAGCGCTCTTTAGTTTTCCGATATTATTATGTAATTTTTTTCTCGTTTATTACGGTTTTTCAACTTCATAGTAATACACGTCAATTAACGTTTAAAGAACTGTTTGTTTCGCGCTTGTTATACAACCACTTTATCATGAATTTCGGTCCTCGTAACATAAACATTTCTCCAATGAACCACGCTGACATTAGATCGAAATAATTGTTTCTATATTACGAATACGTGCATATGTGTGTGTGTGTGTGTGTGCGCGCGCGCGTATTCCTGTATCACATTATCAAACATATACATTATATAATGCACAGTATATACTATTTTCCATATAAAAAAAGGCAAATGACAAGAAACAAATATTTAAAAAATAAAGTTTTAATTATATAGATTCGAATGGAATCTAATTACGAATGTGTTATATTAAAAATTGTGGAATTCTCAGCATATTCTAATTATGAAATCAAACCTTATTAGACTTGAAAATATTCTCGATACAAATAATGTAGTATATTGAAGCCAAATATTTTTAATAACATTTTCAATGTGATTTATATATATTATGGTTGTTTAGAAATAGGTAAAAATAATTCGAAATTAATAGCATCTATGTATAAATATTTCTACATATTTGTATAAAACGCGGGCAGTGGACACATAGTATTCATCGAATTATTAATAAAATACTGTCATATAATATTATAAAAATTTAAAACCAATAAATTTTAACAGAATTTTCCAATATGTTGTCGAATAAACAACACGTGTTCCCAAAATTATTGATAGTATGATGATTTACTTTCAACCGAATGTCTTCCACGAAACTGCTTTAAATAAAATTAATTATTATTATTAATGAATAATTTCCCAACTATACCCCAGACGATCACAAATATGTAATTTTAATTAAAAACTGAATATGTCAAACGCAAAATGAGTATATGCTAATGACAATATTTCGTTATTGACAAGTACTAGGTACGCTGTAATTTATTTTATATATAGTATACGATAGGAAATCACACGCGCGCGAGCATGACGCATATACACACACACGCACATAAAGTCTGTAAAGTAATATTATCCATTTGGTCGGTCTTAGAAACGTAGGCGATTCGGATTTTGTAATCACGTATAATAATAGAATATTATACCTTTTGAAATAAAATTTTTTTTTATATAATGGGCGTCCCGTGGGAATATGACAAACGTAATAACTAGTGTTTAATTGAATATTTTTAAAGTTTTTTTAATATATATTAATTAACAGAATCGTGCCTTACATTTGGCGTATTTTAGTATCTTTCAAAAAACGTTAATAATAAATAACAATAAATAGTTATTTAATTATTTTTTTGTAAAATCTAAAACAGCGTTCTATAGAGTTATATTTAATACGATGTTTAGAAATGTTTATTATTGACGATAAATCGTAGAGTTTTTGCGATTTCGAAGTTTGTTAGTTTTCGAAAGTGTTAATTTAATTATTTAATGGTACACGAACCTGGCAACCATTAAAACGATGCGTGATTGCTCGGATGTGTTTTTTCGCCACACTACTGAATAATATAAATTTTTTCGAGAAATATTGGAAATTAAAGATTGTTTAAAATTTAGCGACGCGACTTAATTAAAAGCGCAGTTTACTAAAAACGTTTAACTTTTTATTTGGAATTAAATATAAATATAATTAAATTAAAAATATGTTTTTAACGCGCGGAATTATGACGATTATTTGAAAATGAATTAAATTTAGCGTTTATAAGAGAAAATTATTGCGTTTGTCAGATCTCCGTGGGATGCCCTGTTTGTTACTATATAAGCGTACGCGGGTCTTCCTAGCAGGGGAGCCAGTGAACTTTCACAAATTTACTAACATAAAATTTCGCACTAAATGATTTATACTTTTTAATCCTTTTTTGTATATTTTTAGTTTTCTACAGGAAATATGCACCTTAGGTTATAGCATAAATATACCGTAACTTTTCTCAACATAAAATGTTCATTAATAATGAATACGTTGTAATCAGTGGAGTGCGTAAGTATAGACTTAAAAATATTTATGTATCACTTCATATTATCTACTTTGTGTTCATAATATATTCCAACCTATTAAAAATTAAACATTTTACACGGATAATTGGAATAAAGGTCGTTAACGATATTTTAATATTGAATGTTTTGTGAATATTATTTTAACGCTGCATATCCTGCCACTTTTCGTTACAAAAATATACCCACGACAGTCGCCGATCATTTATATATATCATCGGTAAACTTTATTATTCGGTAAATAAAATAAAAATGAAGCGTGGTATAGTATTATACTAAATAAATTATTTAAATAAGGACAAAACAAGAGCCACACTCTTAAAACCAATATTTAACAGATAAATCGCCAATCTTTTGACGTTAGGCTTTGGAAACGTCTATTACTTCGTCGTAAGCAATTGTGTACACGCATTATACGTATTTGGCATAACGACCGACTACTAATTACTATTATAAACATTATAAATTGACGGATAATTCAAATACAAAATAATTACACTTTACAGAGAATAGAAATCTAACAACGAAGGTGGGACTATCCGTCGTGTCACTCACGTTTTAATTTGCATACATATAAGATATTCGAGAATTTCGAAACGTTTAATAATAACACGCATACACTGTACATCCAACTACATAATAATGTGGCGACAAATCGCAAGAGACACATTTCGTCGACTCTATTGTGAAACAAATTCGAATCGAAATTTCGGAAGGGATACGTGTTGGCGCGTGCGCATTCAGGCACCGTGCAGTATAATTCGTGGCGAATAGGGTATGTGTGTGTGTGTGTGTACGGTAACACGGGTGAAAGTGCCAGCGCGTGGTGGATATAGTGGAAGAGTTGGGATGGATAGGGACGAAACCGGAAAGAGCTTTTGTTATTTACAGCTCTGGCGAACGAGACTTGACCTCCGGTGTATAGCGGTCGACTATAATTCATATTGGGTGTTCCTGCCGCCGACGACCGACCGACCACACATATTATTTATATATTATATACGACAGACCTGGCAATTGAGGGGCAGTATTGAGAGTATATATACATATATACATATATACATATATACATACATATATACATACATATATACATACATATATATTTATATTTAGGAAACGCTACTGCATTTCCAATATCGACGCAATGTCTGCCGCCACTGTACGGGGTTTTCGCCACGACGTCTTGTTCGCCCGCGCCGATAATTCGGCTTAACGGCGTCCGACGACTATATTTTGCAGATAACGAATGGACAACCGGACCCCGCCGACGGGCAGGGCCGAGGAAAACCATTCCGAATGATAGATTTTCAATAATATTTAATCCCTACATACACACACACACACACACACACACACACACACACACACACACACACACATATATATATATATATATATATACATATATATATATATACATACATATAGTACAATGTCTATAATTATATTATTTTCTAATACA
>JAIPRN010005274.1:0-11197 GCA_025469175.1 Geopemphigus sp. TES_GeoC_2020 | reverse complement strand
TCGTTTTTTTTTTTTTTTTTTTTTTGAAAAATTATTTTCGTATCTATTACCGCTCACGGCCGTCACTCTCGCTGGACAGTTTCTTACAGACCACCCCCTTCACTTGCTGGCGGTCCGGTACGTCTTTTGGCGGCCAAACGCTTTCCCACGGCGTCGCCAAAAAAGGCTGTCACCCGAACGTAATTCGTCTCGCCCGCGCGCTATACACGCGCCGCCTTTTGTCGCCGGGGCCGCTCGGCGTTTGTTTGCGTAAAAATGTCCGTAATTTCAATCACCACCGAAACGGTACGTACGTAGGGTAGGTTTGTTTTGCCCCGGGGGGGGGAAATTACCGGGAAGGTTATAATAATAAATACTCGTTCCGAGTAATTCGTACGGTGTACGGACCCGTTCATTTTATTAATAACGATTACGACGTTCTTATTCGGAAATTGTCGGAAATCGTCCGAGCGTGTTAAAACATTCGAAAGCGCCGCGAACGATCGACGTCGAGATATTTATCTTCGATCGTCGGGAATTTCAGCCGTTTGATTTACTCGCGACGGAACAATTAGAGTGGAACGGCGCTGTTCGTGCCCAGACAAAGAACGTGTTCGGACGAAAATCTACGTACGATTATCATTATACTACCGCTTACTAAGTCGTCGGTAACGATATCGTAGCGATTATATGGGCAAAGTATTAGCGCAAGCCTCGTGACACGATCCCTTAATAAAACTTTCGTTTTATTTCGCCGAAATTACTCAAAACGAAATTTCCGCGGCGACCGGGAATACTAATTAAGCTTCGTTAACAAAGTTTAATACGTGCGTGTATACGCGTATAATACGAACGTGGCCGCAAAAGAGAGCCATTGTTACGAAATTTAACGCTCTCGGTAATATGTCCGTCTTTTGTATATTACAGTTCTACTCGTCTTTCGGGGGCCCGAAAAAACGGGCAGCTATTTAAACTGCCGGCTAAACTTTTTATTCCGGGCCAACAACTTTTCGAATATTAAATAATTTCCGTAATAATAATCGGTCGTCGTCGACACCACCACCACCACCACCACCACCCCCCTCCCACGGTATAACGGGACCTTTTCGAGGCGATTTACTTTTACGGGAGAGGGACGTTACTATTAAATTATTTACGCGAACCCGGTACGAGCGCTACGCTCTTAAACGCCGTTTCACGAACTCGACGTTTTCGCTTAATCGTCACTATTGTTTCGCCGCTATCGTGATGTTCGCTATACATCGACACACGCGTTTCTTTCAATTACCATCCGTATTTACGGGTTTCGAATCACGCGACTACGTACGGACGTCGGAATAGAACTTCTAGTTCCGTTAATTTCGAAAATCGTGTTTTCAATCGATACGCGTACCGTAACACGGACTCCGATATCGAATTTTCGTAAAACGAAAAACAACCGCGAAACGGCTGTCGTTTTTCTCGAGCGAAGTAACGGGACATCGATTTACCGTAGCGAACGCGCGCGATTCCCCGCTAGTGACGATATTTTATCGAACGTACTTGGTCCGGGTGACGACGACGTACGGAGACGAACGGCAACGACGTGAAATTCCGATCGGCTATAAGCGCGTACGGGAATATTTACCCGGGCACGGTCCGCGAACGCTAATCGTGGAATAGCCCGCGAACGTAAATACTTCGAATGTCGGGAACGTTCGTGCCGTAGACGCGTGTCGAAATGTAACGCGGTGCGAGGGGCGCGCGACGAAATTCCGACGGAATTTTCGTTAATTCCGCGCGAAATCTCGCGAAAAATTTATACGTTTATATATAATTAGTTTTACGGGGCGAACGACCGGAAAATTCGAAACACGTAATTAATTCGATTACGACACGGTGGCGAGGTCGGCGAGTGGTTTCGGGCGAGCGACTTAATTATCGTTCGTTCCGTTTTAAATTTATTAGTTTTCAAAATGGCGTAGGAACGTGCGCCCGTTTTCCTCGGAACGCAATATTTCCGATTACGAAACTGACGGTTTAATTAATACGTCCGAGAACGACGACAAACGAAAACGGTATAGTGGACCCGACGCGAACGCAATAACATTATCGCGTCCGAACGAATCGCGTTTCCGTTTCGTAAATGTTCACGTTCTCCGTAACTCGTTTCCAAAAACGCGAACATTCCCGACGCGCACTATTCGCGCCGCTCTCGGCACGGCCGAATTGACCAAACACGCGAAATTGTTCGACGTCCGAATTTAAATAATTCCCGGCACGGACGCTCGGGCCGTACGGTAATCGCAATCGGACGTACGGCGCCAACCTAACCGAAATCGCGGCGGTCGGAGCACTTTTTTCGAAATTCGAAAAAGTTTTTTCGCGCATTTTTCGACCCGTTCTAGTCGTCGTAGGCCCGTCAACAGTGGCGGCAGGGGGCACGACCGAACGTGTCGACGGTACGAATCGAACGCCGCGAACAAAACGCGAATCGGTTAAGTATACTGAACGAATTATACGAGTTCGGGTTTTCGCGTATAAACGTGGAAGACGCTTCGTTCGAACGTTTAAACGCGTAAATAACGAACAAATTGAGAACGGTCGCGCGTCGTCAACTAAACGGTTTAGTTTATACCGTCTACGTTTCGCCCCGACGGTTCTCATTGCCGCGGAAAACCAACGCGCAGTGCGCTCGATCGGTTCGATCGTTTAAATTCGGTAAACGACGCGGTATCGTTTTCGTAAGCCGTCCGACAACGACGTGCCGCCGTACATTCGCCGAACGCACGGAACCGAATCGTCCTAACGTACGGTATTTTGCCGAAAGTCGTCAAAACGGCCCGGAACGTTTTCGTCCTCTGCCGACGACTTTGCGTCAATCGCTCTGCCGATCGTATTTATCGCTTTCCTATACGTAGAAAACTACACGTAAACGGCCACGGCGATTTTTCAATCGAATCCGTCCACGCGGTTGATTTCGCGTGTCGCGATTCGCCCGGTTTCTACCCAACCGACCACGTACGTTTTCGGAGTTGGCTGAATGACGTTCTTCGGCCTTTCTATCGTCCGATTTTATCCGTCCGCGAACTCCCGTCGTTCTATTTAATTAAAACCGTTTCGAATAACATCTCGTTCGGCCGGGCCTCGAAGTAAACGTTTTGTCGCCGGAACGATTACGTAACCGAACGCCATTTCGAATGTCGCGACCGGCGTATTTCGGCCACCTACGGACACCGTTCGTGTTTGTATATCGACGAGCGTCGGCGCGTCCGTTTTAATCGTCGGCTATCGAACGGCCGGACGCGCCACAACTAAATTCGATTCGCTCGACGATTAGCCGATAAACGTACATTTTCTTCCGTCATAGTCGCCGCCGGCGACGTTCGCCCGCCGTCGTTTCCTTTGTTTCCAAACCTTCCGTCGCGCTAAAAAATCGCGCTACAATATTTATACAATGTACTCGTTACAAAATCCGCCTTTCCGAATTGGGCCCTGCGGAGCTCTTCGCCATGGCCACCACCTCCGCAGTTTCAATTGTCCCATCGTCCCTTATTTTTCGGTGCCGGTGGTCCATTCGACGACTCATGGCCTTCGCGGCCATGCGCCACGGCGCACCTTGAGTAGCGCCTAGCGCTAATAGAAGGCGCGCCGGTGGAAAAGGGGCTTGCCCCTTAAAGCCCAGGGTCATTCATTGTCCCATCGTCCCGTAAAAAGCGGTGCTGGTGGTCCCAATGACGACCCGTAACGTTTGTCACGAACGACGGCGTTAAAAGAAGGCGCGTCGTCGAATGGCTTAGCCATCAAACTCCGGGAATCATGTCGTGTCCCTCCGTCATTAAATGCGGAACGCTTCACGATTTCGCGCGTCATCCTTCGCCGCAGGGGGGGCTCCCGTTAATCTTGTCCGTATCGTTCCGATTTTAGTATAACGTACTACCGAAACGAGCGCGGTCCTACGTATCCCGTTAGCTTATCGGAACGTCGTTACCGCGATCCGCCGGTCACGGACGGCCGAATACACCGTATACCGCGATCGCGGTAACGGTTCTCGGTTACTCCGTCGATTTCGGGCCGCCAAAGACGACGGCCGAAACGCAAGTTGCGTTTTCGGCATCCAGGGGGATTCGGTCGTATCTCCGTTTTACGAGATTTCGTGGCCCGGACGAAACGTAATAATACATCGTCTCGTAGTTATTTACACGAAATATTACGACGGCGGCGGACGAAAACCGTCAACGACGCGCGCGCGCGCACCGGTGGCGGCTTCCCGTGTCGCCGTCGTCACGGTGGTACGGAGTTGTCGGCGGCGGCCGTGTCTCTCAGTCTCGTTCGCCAACGTGTGCCGGTCGGTCGTTTCGTATTGTGTGTGCGCGCGCACCCGTCCGTCCGTCCGTCGGCGAGATTTGTTCACCGTTCGTCGCCCCGCCCGTTTCGGGTCCGTCGCCGCGGTAATTGTCGAAACGGTTTTCCGGCTAACCCGGAATCGTTCCCGTCGGCGGGTAACGCATGTTGGGGTCCGGCTCGTCTGCGTGACGGGACACGAACCGCGCGACAATGAACGGCGGTCGAGCGGCCAAACGACTGTTGGCCGTCGCGCTCATCCTGAGCACGTTGGTCACGTTGGGCCTCTACTACAACGGGTCTGCGTCGTCGTCCTCCTCGTCTTCGTCGTCCGGTGCCGGTATCGGTGGCGCCGTCGACGACCGTCCGGCACAGCCCGCGGCCGCCTTGTCCCGGCCGGCCGAATGGTCGCCGCGGCGCACGGTCACGGCCGACCGTCCGACGGACGGGCCGTCCGACCATCGGTCCCGTCGGCCCGCCGCCATATCGGCCACCGTTGACAGGGACACGTGTCCCAGACTGGCACTGGCGAACACCACCATCGACACGGTCGCGCAGTTCTCCCGGTTCGAGTTCCAAGTGAGAGCGTTTACGAGCGGACACTTTCCGCAGCCCCCACGTGCCCGAAATTGCCGCGGGGACAAATCCCCACGTCGTTCGTTACGAATTTCGTCGTATCAATATCGTCGGTTCGGTAATTACCGTAACCGGTCCCGAACCGAAAACCGTGTCCGTTACCGCCGACGATTATCGCGCGCGTTTTGTGAATTTTTCGGACATTTTTAAAGGGATCGTCGGCGAGAAACGTCGAAATTCGTGTTTTCTCTCGGTTTAGAAACGAGTACACGGTTCTTCGATATTCACACCGAATCGTCGCTACGTTTCCGATGTGCTCCGAGTATTTGACTCCGCCTTAATATTCTCCGCGTCTATTCGGCGCTCGGTTCGACCGTAGGGATAGTACGCCACGCGTTTCGGCCCTTTTTCGGCGCGTTAATACGTTTTTAGTTCGGCAAAGTGCCTCTAGTTTTTGGGAAACGACGAGCACACGTTTCTAAAGGTACGCGCCTTGTTTCGGACCTTTTCCATCGACAATTCGTCGCGTGTACGTTCCCCGACGTCGTCGTTTACTAAACGTATAACGATCCGATGGTATAGACGCGTGACTACTGTTTCCGAACATCCGCGGTACTTCGGGGAAACACGAGGAGACGCGCGCATAAGACGACGTCGTCGATAGAACGTTTCGCGTTTTAAACGTTCAATAAAAATTCGCGCCGCTGTTATGCGAATAAGTGGCGACGAGCTACGATCGGTGACGAATTATTCCGCGTAACCTATCGAAGTATTTTCCGTCCGTACCGAACAGTATGGTCCGTCCCGAATAGAAAAATACGTACCCCGCGCTACGGTTAGGTTAGGTATAATGGGTTAGGTCAGGTATAATATGGTCATTCCGGACGTATTAAACGTTTTTTTTTTTTTTTGGGAGGGGAGGAAACCGCGTGGTTTACGCACGTATACGACGGTTTTGTTATTTCCGTCGTAAGGGCGGACAGTCGCGGAAACGTCGGTAAACGTCCGTCGGCATTTCGCGTGGCTTTCGTACGTTTCTCCGACTAAACGCGACCGTTTATTATATAGAAATGTATACCGTTAAAATAATATAGATGTGTGTGTGTACGTAAAAGACTGGTATTAAAAATCATTATAAACTCATTAGGTAAAGAACGGAAAGTATATATCGATACGAATTAAATTCTTTTACGCGGGCTACTACGGGGACGTCTGTAAACGTAATCCGACAAGTAAACACCGGCGAAACGCATTTGAGTGTCTGTGGCGGAGGGGGGGGGGAAGGACGCGCGCGCGCGCACTAGAGAACTGAAAACGGAAAAAACGACCGATGACCACCTCAACGACGTATTAACATATTTCTCGTCGACGAGCGCGCTCGGAATTACTTTTTTTTTATCGTTATTATTATTGTACGCTACGCCCGGGAGGTTTTATAAAGCCCGATCCTCCACTTTTCATAAATAAATAAGCGAATACGGCGACGGGAATAAAAAAAAAAAATAGTACGATCGTAGTAATGAATTATATAAACGCGATAGTCTCGACGAGTCATGCCGACGACTCGGGCTTAATAAATAGGAATACATTATTATTTACTTACGTTCGAAAGGTATTTTATCGAATAACCGTTACGGGTCCGTGAGATAGGTACGTACGATAAGTACGTCCTATGTTGCGTGCCTGTGTGTGTGTGTATTTAATACGAACGTTTAACGTCCCGCGCAACAATAAGGAAACGTTTTTTCGGCCCCTAAGCGCGCTCGGGAATAAATAAAATATCGCCCAAGTAATATTATTTTTATCATCTCCGGGAAATAAACGTTTATTGCCGAAATTTAGGCTGAAATTTTACTATCGCGAACGGTAAACGTTTTAATATTGCTGTGGGGAGGTTTGGTAAATCCGTAAACCAAAATCGTCCGTAATAGGTTTTTTTTTTTTTAGTGGCCATAACGTTAACGGGACCTGTTTGCCGTGGAAAACGACGTATTCGATATTATTACCGTCGAAAAACGAAATTGTCGATTGAACCACCGCGGGCCAACGACGGAATAATACGTCGAAACGGTCGTCGTTTGTTTATAATCGATTCCGCTTTTTTCGTCCGCGGTTTTTGTTTTTTTTTTTTGTTTTGAGTTCGATCCAACTTCTCGGTTGTGAATCGTAACCGGCCGGCGTTTTATTGGACGCGCGTATTTGGATTTTCTCGACCTTTTTTTCCTCAGCGCGGGCGGTAAGAGTGCCCAACAACACTACGACGGAACCGGCGAAAATTGGCGCGCCGAAACCGAATACCGATGAAAACGGAACGTGCGTAATTATCGGTCGTTCGGAATAATACGCGAAATACGTTTCGACGAAATTGCCACCCGTTTCGGTTTCAAACGATAACGTTTCGATAATTATATTTACGCCGACGAATCGAAGCGCTCGTTAATTTTACCGACGTCGATATTTATTACGAGATAGTAGTGCACCAACCGACCTGGCTACCCTTTTTCCTTTACGTATTTTTCCGATTGAAATCGCGGTTTCGATAATTGCCGGGCAGGGCCGAGCGCGGGTAAACGAAACGGCAAAGGGCGCGAAATTTCCAATCGTTACGTTATCGTTTAATAGGCGTCTCGGTTATGAAATCGGTGGCATTTACTCGCGTTTCGAATAATCCCCACGTTCGTCGATAATCGTCGGGCCGGCGGGTCAACCTGAGTCGGTCGTTCGGACGGTCAAATTTGAAGCTTACGGGACGAAAACAATAAGCGGTCCGAGTAGTATATCCATATATAATTCGGGAACGGCGCGTTCTATCGAATATAAATAATAGTGGCCGACGTTTTCGCGGCGTCGGCGAAAAAATAAAAAATCACGAGGGGATTCGTCGTTGTCGGCGTTTTGCGAATATATATATATGTATGTTTATACTTACCGGCAATCCGGACGGCACGCCGCCGCGTTCGGGTAGTAGTAACTCGTCTGAGCAAACAACGCGACAAGAATGACAAATCGCGTTTTTCTCTATTGACAAATCGAATTTAAATAAACACGTCGAACCGTATTATTGAGTTTAACGATCGATACGTATATACCGGGGTATCTGGAACGCGGTCGCGGTTCCGCGTGAAAAGTACGGTTGCCGCCGTTCTAGGCGCGTTTATCTCGTTCGTCGGAACGTAAATAGCGACCGAAACGACGGCGACGAACGTTCAATACGTGTCCGAAAAACATATTCGTCTACTCGTACGTATAGCCGACGGATTAAAAAACACCGACGCGTAACGGACGCGCCCGAAACCATTGCCGTTTCGTTCCTGTCCTTCGAACTACGCAATTTACGACAACGTTCGCGCCCAACGCGTCTAAATATATTCGATTCGCGTTTGTTTTTCGGGCTATTCAGTTCGAATTCGTCGCCGGCACGAATATCGTACCCGTTACGTTCGCGACGAACGTTTATTCGCCCGGCGGCGATAACGTTCCGCCCGTTCCAAATAGGACCGCGCGTCCGCGATACTTTACGACGGCGACCTGTTCACGAGTGTCGCGTCGAACCGGATTTTCGCTTACGATATCGGGCCGGACGACGCGATAATTCCGGTCGATAATTCGCCATGTTTACAGTACACACGTACGGAATGTTCGCGGTGTTCTCGTTACGGTTCGTTACCTACGTTTCGAATTCGCCGGTTCCGCGTTAAGCCGCGCGCTCGATAACGCGCCGAAAATCAACCACCGCGCCAATTACGTGGCCAACGACGCGTTTTAAGTCCGATAAACGCCAATCGCGGTTCTCCGGGCGTGCGAAACGATACGACCGGGAATCGTTTGAATCGCGTTATTTACGAACGACGGATGTTATTAACTCGACGAAAACCCAACCGACATCTCGCGCTCCCGAACGTTTAACGTTCCGCGGGCGACGTATTAAACTGTCAGTGTACGTCTCGCGCGATTCGTTCGGTAGGGCGTGTTTTTTTTTTTTTTATCGGAAATTCGTATTTTCGCCCGCTCGACCGACGTCCGTGGTACCGTAAACGTGCCCGTCGGTCACGACGTAATAGTACCGACGGACCTGCGTAATTCCGGCGCGGAAAAAGGGTTTATTAACGAAATTAATATTCAACGATAACCCTTATCTGCCGGCGTCCCGTCCGTCAGTCCGTTCATTCGCGTACCGACAATCCGGTAACGTGTATGGCCGGTCGATACGGGGGGGGAATCTTTCGTGTCCCTGCGGGCGTTATATTGTTACGATTACGGCGGAAAATGCGAAGGGAAAAAAAGAGTGAAAAAGAACGCGCGGCTCGGACGGTTCGATACAATGAAAACAGGATTATAAAGGTTTCCGGGCAGGTGAAGAGTATTTTACGCCATCTCTGCAGTCAAATTGTATTATTCACCTTAGCCGACGCACGGACGCGCGCGCGCGCGTATTTTCTCATTGTTGTTACGTTCACAAATCCCGGGCGCGTAAACCTTTACAAATACGGCCACGTACGTACGCATTATACACGCCACCACACACGCGAGTGTAGCCTCGCGATAATTTTTGGCCATTTTCCGTTTGTCCGTCCGCGCTCACTCGGTGGAACACACGCCGCGAATATAAATAGACGCGTTTACGTCGTCGTTTTTTCCCCCGAACGGACACGAATTGACGTCGTGTCGAAGCGACGTCGATGAAATCCGTCCGCGAATTCGACACGTTACGGAAATCATCGACCGAGAATCCGTTTCGGCGTTTTTATCCGCCGCTAAACAGCCTAAGGGTCGTCCGTAAACCGTTTTTCGAAATTATACGTCTCCCGGGCGCGCTCCTTGTACGCTTTAAGCGAACGTAAAGTTAGTCTACGTTTTCGCGTACGTCGATTTTCGTTTTTTCTTTATCGTTTTAACGCGACCGCTGAAATAAACGGAACCTCGTTTTTCGTCGACAATTTTTTTTCCCGTTATCGACGTTCGGTCGATATTCGCGTAGTTCGACGGAGGCGGACGAAACGTTATTACCCCCTTCCCCTTCCCCTTCACCCATCCGTACGTTCGTCACGACGATTACTTGATATTCCGCGGATATTTGATAGCGGTTAAGTGTTCGTGCCTTTCGATGGACCGCCGGAACGGGCCGGGCTTAAAAATTTCCGGCAAAAGCGTTTCCGGGAAGGATATTTTTCGATAATTACCGCGGTAGTTACCGCTCTGCGCTAAACGGTTTCTCGAATACGAGTCGGAACGCAAAAATTATTATACCCTTCGATTTCCGTAAACAAACATGGCCGGGTCGTCGTTTACGGATTAACAGTGCGGTATTACAGTTACGGTGAACGTACAACGAGGAAGGACGGCGCGTTAAAAGTTTCAACATTTCCAAACAAATCGTATAAAACGAAACGCGTTTTATTTTCGTTAATATTATTTTATTAAAAATTATTTTTCGCGGGATATGATAATCGCTCTATATATATATATATATACGAATAACGTTAGCACAACTGTAGACGGCGGTACGTTCGAAGGGATTTTCGGCGATTACGCGATGTGAATATTTCGAAAAAACCGCGTGACCCGGACGCGTTCAACGTCGTGTCCGCAAACGATTGTGTACGTTTATTTGTACCGTAAATAAACTAGACGTATAGCGCGTGATTTCGGCCCCGGTTCACGAATGATATTATTATCTACGTCCGTTTTGGAACGCGTTTGAAAAAATTGGCTTAACCGCCCCGTATTTAGATAATACGATGGTATCGGCTATTTCCCTGTTTGGCCTCGGCACGTCGGACGATAATCTGTTTTGAAAAACTAATTACGTCGCCTCCGTACGCCGACCGTAATCGTCGACTAATAAACTATGTAGCCGCCAAAACCTCTACCCCCCCCCTCTCACCGGTAATCGATTTTTCGTAAAGGGACTACCGACGGCCCTAAAACGAACGAATAACACAATGTTTCGATATTCGTTCGATATTCGAATCGAATACGGGTTACCGATACATTTTCGGACTCCGTACGAAGAGCAAACGATTTCGGACGTTTGCGCCGTTTCGTTCGGCGCGATTCTTTTATTCGACAACCGCGGACGTCTTTTCGTCGTACATTCGTCGTCCTCGTCGCCGATCACGGGGCCAGCGAACATATTGGGATCGTCGTTGAAAAACGGCTTTTGCCTACGAAACACCAGCGGCCGCGTGTCGCGTACCGGACGTAATTCGAATTAAATATTCCCCCCGAAGCGAAAACGACCGGGCGACGACAATTTCTCGTACGTTTCTCGGCGTAATTCCGTGTAGCCCCCCCCCCCCCCCCCCCCCAACCCGCCGAC
>JAIPRN010005273.1:0-11213 GCA_025469175.1 Geopemphigus sp. TES_GeoC_2020 | reverse complement strand
CTCGACCAAAACATTATAATATCGTATGGTTTTTTTTTTTATTCGGCTCTGGCAACTCGCGTGCAAACGACACGCTTACAAACCCCACTTAATGTAACTCGTTCGTGTGTATGCGTGTACACCCACACGGATGCCGTCGAGAGCGTAATCTTTTTCGTGCCACGTGTCCGCGTATCTTATTCGACGGGTTATTTTCCCGCGCATTTCCTCGTTTTTAACCTTTTTCGCGGTGAAAAAAAAGTATTCCACTCCGAACGATGTATAATACTTTCGATTTATTACCATCGTTGTTGCCGTTCTTGTTTATGGGGTGTATTAAAACACGAGCGTATCGTACCGCGTTGGTTTACGGAATTCGTTGTCCTACATATTTTCGTACTGGTTTTCAAAAGAATTTCCATGCGATTCGTATTTTAATTTCGAAAATAATTTAGAGATACAAGAGCTGTTTCGAATACATCCCAATTGGCCAGTATCACGTCCGAATTACAAAGATATTCCGGCGCTATTGAGCAATGGAAAATTCCGATATGATTATACGTTTAATTATTATCGAATTTTCCGGAGAAACGTAATTCGTTTAAAATAATTTTGTCTTTAAAATAAAATCGTTTGAGGAATTTCGTTTGAAACTTTGATTACTGTAGCGTCGAAAACTTTCTCCGTCTAACGAGCAATTTCACTATTTAAAACGTCAAACGAAATAGATTTTTTATAAGCTCACGAAACTGAAAATTAAACATCATTGATGATGTCGTTAGTTTGCTTATGATTAAGTTAGATCGTCATTGCGAGACAATTACATTACGCCGAAAGAATCGACAACGACACACAACTCTTAACTCGCTTTAGTGTCACCGAATTATAGTGGTTGGAAAATGTAGCTGTACGTTTATTACGATTTCACGCCAAATTCGTCGGTAACGATAGTTTTTCGTAATTTTAAACATTTACTTCGGTAATGTAAATAATTATCAATTTTTCTAATAAATGGAAATGTATTTATGGCACACCGAATACAAATACCATGCTTGAAACTATCCTTTTTTCGCACTATGTAAGTAAATATTTATTAAGTATATGTTGGTAATTGTCGATAATAACCTAGAAATTTGGACAACGAATATTTTGAAAAAGTAATAATAATAAAGGTAATAATAGAAATGACCGAACGGCTTATATTAAAAATAGTATTTTTATGTTCGGTTATATAAACGAAATAAAAGTGAATTAGTAAATTATTTTTTTTTTGTATTTTTAAGTTTGAATTTTCTATTGAAACATAATTCTAACAAACTAATGTCTGTAACAAATAGGATAAATGTTTAAATTGAATCATTAATGAAACACTACGCATTATTAACAATAACATGTTTTTTGAGTATTAAATATTTATTAGTGAAATATTACTTATATTTGTATTTAATAGTCGGTATAACTTAGAATTAAAACTCATCCGTAAATATTCTGATTTTGAATATGATCACTTACTCTTAACTGTATTATAGTGTTTTGAGTAATGCCAAAAATATATTATCGGTTTTACAAATGTGTTTTTTTTGTGAAAATTTCTCGTGTAGAGAGTGTGTTCAGATGATTTTTAGGTGCGCTACCATCTGGTGAAAAATTGTATCTACATAGTTTGTACTTTATTCCATGCGGTTATTCGACTTTTTAAGTAACGTAATTAAAAAACAGTATCGAAATTGGCAAAAACGAACCGTTAAATTTTTCGAATTTGATTTTTGTATACCGACGATTCAATCGTGTTTTTGACAACATGAAACATAATACAAGCTTTTATGTAGATAATGTTTTATCGATACTTAGCGTAAATTACGAATAAAACAGTTCAACGTCGTTTTTCAAATACGATTTTCGGACCTCCGTAGGACCCGTAGCAGTTGCCCTCTTTTTTATTCGCTCTTTTAAATATCAGAATTACGAGAATATTGATTTCAGTATGGCGCGCCATCTGATTAATTTTAATTTTAGTCGGCCCCTGTCTCGATACCGTATAATCATTAACATTGTATAGGAATCGGGCATAACGTTGACGCTTACTAATGTTCGGACATACAACGTAAAATGCGTACGATAACGACAGTAAAAAGATCGACGTAGCTATAAATATTGGCTCGAGTGAATTATTCGGCACGACATAGCGGAGTTTTATGATTGTTTCGAATATGAAAGCGACGGTAAATAATCGTAATCGAAAACGATTCTGAACGACGTTAGTGATTCGTAATAATTGACGAACGTGGTAAATGCGTTGAAGCTTTAGACGTGTTTTGGGCGCTTGAGAAATACGAATATTGTCCATGTCAACAATTTTATCGATCGACGTGTTGGTTGATTTCCGGACTAGATACGAAATCCGTTACTGGCACGTAACGCGTGTCAATGTTATCCGAGCCCTCCTAGTCAAAACAGTCAAAACAAAAACGACAACACAATCGTTATTGTAAAATCGGTACATTTTTCGCTTCGTTCGAAATATCGGTGGAATCGAAATCCGGCGCTTAATAATTATTTATACACAAATATATACACACACACACACACACACACACACACACATACACACACACATATATATATATATATACACGCACGAGAATCGTCTTGTCGTGAATAAATCAAACCGTTTTCACGGATTTCGTTGAAAAACGTTGACAGCACAATTCGTCACTTTCCCCGTCCGAGCGCCCCGTGGAAAATTTATTTATATATTGTTCGTACGCGCGTATATGGTGCCGAGTATTCACCTATTCCGAGCGCAAAAAAGGTCATTGATAAACGTGCGTCAACAATGGGTTTTGTTTTGTGTTTTTGACGATATGTATAATTAAAATACTCGCGAACGCCGACTGTGGCGGCGGTATTAATCAAAAAACGGCAGTTTGACGTTTTCAATTCATTATGCGCGTTTATGTGTCAGTCTCTCTCTGCGCACGCATACACACACACGTCGTCGTGCAATCATTATAATGTGTCGACCGTCGAAAATAGAGAAGAATCGTCGCTGATCGGTCGAAAAGTGGCAAAAACTGCTCTTCGTACCTATCCCCACCGGACCGCGCGCGCGCGCGAAACGTTCCACAACTGTTTCATTAATATAATGACATCCGCCACCGCCTCCACCAAAGCCGCGCCACGCTTGCCCGTTTTTCGATTTTTCGTCCGGTTCGCCACCGAGAGGTCACGCGCAATTATATATTATTATTTGGCGCTGGCGCGTTTCATATTGTTACGGGAAATTCAAAAGTCCCCGGTCCCGACCACCGTCACCACCGCCGTAACTATATGCTCGTCCCTTCCTATACCTAAACTACGATGTGGTAATGGGGCGACGACCGCAGTCGTTCGGATTCGATAGGTTTTTTCGAATTACGTACAAACGTGAGGGTGGAAAACGTGGCGAAGGGTGAAGTGTGGCGGCGCGATATTTTCGATATCCGTAATGCGTCGGCGTTTATTCAGTTTTATTAACGAAACATCGGGGTTTTTAATCGAACGTAGCGTGATAATATAGTAAAATTACCGGAAGAGAGAAACACAAATATTATCAACATACCGTAGCAAACTGAATTTGCATATATATGTTAGGTCTATAGGCTGGAAAAAATTACACGCGAATTCGCTATAGCGTGGACATAAACGATTAGGAAATGATGATATAGACGACGAGGTCACGGACAAATTTGTTTTCAGGTGGTTGTTGTGTTGTGGCTTTTTTCGGTAGCGTTTCACGTGTGAACCATCACCAGTGACATCTAATCGATTTGTCGAACCCTTCGTAAATAAATAACCTACGGGTTAACTATACGTTTCTATGTTTACCGTTTTTACGTCGATGAACAAATGTATACTTATCGCCGCGTCTTGATCCATGTTACAATAAACGTGCGAAATTAGAACTAAAATTTACTAATCCAAATAAGAACGTCATTGTGTTTGTACACGCGTTGTCACTGTTGACGGAATCTAGCGTTTTAAATGAGAAAATGTCGAGAAATTCGCGTTTGATGAAAACCACGTTTACTTCTTAATAACCGCGTTTTTACTATCTCCATTAGGCATAACCGGACTTAACTAGTGAATTATAGTACGAACTGATTCAGAATGTTTACTTAGTTTATGTTTTACTTAACTTCAGTATGAAGTCGTGATGTTAGTAAACGTGTTTTATTCTTTTACTACATATTTACGAGTCACGACACGAAACAACGGCGAGCAAAAAGAAAAGAAAAACGAATTTACCGTAACTGTACGTAGTTGAATATTTTGTGCGCGTCTATTTGGTAATCGATGGTATAGGACTTGCCGGCTATCGAGAACTCGGTAAATGTATTACGGAAAATATTATTCCGCTTGGCGTATACTGTTGGTTGCTTCCGTTTTCGAATCGGTAACAGTTAATAGTCAAATTATCCCTCGACCTTAATCGTATATATTTAACAAGAGTGCGTATACGAAATATTTGGTTAGGTATTATAGAAGCATAGTTAACCGGAGTCTATTATAAAATGGACACGACCAAATTATTGTCTCATATTTAAAATATCTCGCGTTTACATATTTTTCGCGCTACCAACGCGTACATTAGTTTTATAATGTCGAGATAATAATACGAATCTAATTTACGTGTACGTTTGGGTGAAAAAACGAAAAATACGGGAACAAACGAACGCGTCGCGATTGGAGGAGGTGATAGATATGCGAGTGTCCAATGAACCGAAATCTAAGATAAAATAACGAAATCCTTTTGTTCCCGACGAGAACTTTTGGATCGAGTCCAGCAAAGTTTAAGTGGACGATCGGAAAGTAATTTACACTCGGTTTGTGTTCCCAACGGGGATACAATAAGCGAAAATCGAGCCGTTTTATACGAAATGGAGAAAAAATTGTTACCCTGAGTTTTTTTTCTTATTAAATCGGGTCAATGTAATATCGTACACGTTTTACGCGATAATATATTTGCGTAGTTTACACACGTATCCATACATTTTCTATGAATCTTAAATGTATTCGGAACGGGTCAAACATCGCTATTAATACGTAGCGATATTCGTTCTTTTTAGTCTCTAATAATATATTGCGCGTAGTTGCAACTTCACCACCACGATGAGCGTACAATTTTAAAACGCTTAATTCCGCTATTTTCTGTTTACATCTATGGCTTTATTAATGGGTCATTGTACGTTAAACACCGATCGTTTTGGAACGTTTAAACGCGCAACAGTAATGTAAAAATCAACGTCGATTTTCGTTCGAACGTACTCGAAAAACAAATAGGCGCGCGAGTAAAGTACACAAGTACTTCCAAGATTTAACGGTAGAACTTGCGTACACAGTATTACGGGAAATCCCGAAAAACGGCTGTCGAAAGTGTACAAACGCTTGATTTTCGTTGGAATTCAATTTTGAAAAGTACGAAACGCGTTCATATTTTACGAAACGGTATTTCTACGAAAATGTGCGCAAACATCACTTATAATATTGATGATAGTTTATCATCGAATCGGTCTGGCAATGGATAAATAGAATAAAATGCGTCGATTAAACGGGATTACAGGAATTGAAAACCAAAATACAAAAACTGACATTTTTTTATGAAACAAATATTTGAAATATGATATATTGACATTTTTTGATTACGCGTCAATCGAAGCTCTTGTATTTTAATATATATATACATAACTAATTCGTATCTAAATTACGCGGTTGTATGAAAATTGTATTTAATCCTCCAGGGCTGGTGGCGTAAATTGTGTAAGAAACGAAAACTCTACGTGATAAACGTACCGTAAAAGAGAAAAAAGGGAGAGAGAGAGAGAGAGAGAGAGAGAGAGGGAGGGAGGGGAGAATAAGCTGAAAATAATGTTACGAGATATTTATTTTATTTTATTTATTTATTAAAAACGCACAAATAAGTTTTCGCTTGATTATAAGTCCGGACTGACGGTGGAGAGGTGGTAGGGAATGTTGGCTGGTGGCTCTTCGTCTCGAGAAATAATTAATGTATCTCATTTTACTTTTAGTCGTTGTTGCTCGCTTTTTCCGTACGTCCCACCGCTTCTTTCCTGCCGCTCGTCGTCTCGGCCTTCGCCGCCTTCCTTTTTCTGCCTTGCATCCACCTCCTATGCCCGCGTTGGGTGGTAATGTATATATATATATCAGTGGTGCCGGTGGGAGTGGAAAGAATGGGGGTCGGTTGGGAAAGGAGAGAGGGCGTGTGGAGTTTTCGAGCATTGCTAAATATTAAGAACTTTCAAAATGTCCGCTAGGCTGAGCGGGAAAATTAAAAACGAGAAACGCCCAAGTAAAAAGAGGATAGGACCACTGTAACTCGGGGCTGGCGGGCGGCGGTGGGTTTTCGCTCGAACTTACGGAAAGAATAATAAAAGCTCCGGCAGCGGCGAACGAGCGCGCACTTCTCGTTTTACTCGGTTCTCTTCCGCCGCCGCCAACCCATTTCCTTTCCCGCCTTCCTCCGTATCGCGCACCGTCCGCTCTCGCCCAGCGAATTTATTTCAGTATCTCTCCTCCGCCGCCGTCACGCTCGCAGCACGCTCGAGGGGTTAAATTAAGAAACGCTTCCCGAAATGAAATTTACCACCGCCGTCGCACCTCCTCACCGTTTCCTCATTCACAGTCCCGCACCCTCACACGAGCTACAGTTTATTAACGTTCGCGTTTTCTTATACCTCCGCACGTCCGTCGTCGCCGTCGAAACAATGACAAACGGTCGACCTCGAGATTCGAACCCAATGTGACCACCAAAACGATATTATGCCTAACCGCCACAAATACACCGCCAGGAACAACGAATGCAGGAAAAAAATTTGAGCGGCGCGGGAGATTTCAAAATATATAACGATACAAATTTCTGAATTTAAAATATATAATTATATTTTATATATTTCTATATTATAATGTGCATTCATCTTGATACTTTGGCCATTATACGTACATTGGATGACTTTTTATAATGGCGTAGGCACAATTTTTTCTTGGCTTAAGGAACTGGAGTGTGTTAAAGGAAGTATCAAAAATAACAGTTTTCCCTTTAAAAGAAATTTTTTTTTTAAATTAACAAATAAAATTGTATCCGATATTAGATTAACCGAACACAGGCAATTTTACAACTGTTGTTGGCTTATTATTCGTCTGAAACTTCTTCCGCGTTACAAAATCCGAAATTTACGTATACGAATTAGTATCGAGGGCGTATTATCAAATAAAATTACAACCTAATCGTTGAATATTCTTAAAAAGAAAAACGTTCGGTTTAACTATAAGGCGTAATAAACAATATTCAAACCATGCCTTAATAATAACAAATTCGTCAATGACTGCCACCTCCACTGGTGACACCAATTTACTGTTTAGTGTGTTACAAACACGAAGCTACACGACACTACTACACGAATACCGAATACGTCCGACGAAAGGAGCCGAATTAATTACCGGCGTTTTCCGTTGGTATAAGGTATATATATTTTTGTTTTTTACATCGTACCTCTGAAATTCGGACGACATCAAAAATGATAACATATATTTTGATTTCGCGGTATTTATTTTTATTGGTATAACACTCGCTCATCTACACACTTGGAACTCGTTTTATTTGGATAACTAAATAACGAATATGATTTCGTTATTATTAGGGGCATGCAGAAATTAAAATTACAACGCCCGTTAAAAACAAAAAAACGCATTTATTTAAACGAATCATTGTACAAGATATATGTCAAAACACGTTATCGTTTCGTTATACAATCGCCGTTGAGGTCAATACATTTTTGAAGCCTGATGACTAGTTTTTGTATACTCTCGCCGTATACTTTCCGCTCCACCTCCCAAAATCATTATTTTTCGACAGGTTTCTGGACCTCTCCGTCATTTGCCACCGAAAATTCCGTGAAGTTTTTTGATTTAATACGACCCTAGACGAATGTAAACGAATACGAACAGTCGATTGCTACAAACACGAGAAACGGTAAGTATTATCGTTACCGCCAAACCATACGGTTTTTTACAAACGAGCGCGTCAGGTTTCATTTGATTATTCGGCAACATAAAAGCGGTATACAATAAATCGACACTCGATACGTCGCGTGACATTTTTATAGCGTCACTAAAATCGAAGTAATTATCGCCTTTTAAAATTGCATATATACATATATATATATTGAAGTATATACGTGCATATGTATGTGTGTTTCATACCCTGATATACAATACCAATACTTAAAATCTAATTCAATTACTATTGTCTGAAGTGAGTTATTTAGGTTGAATTGTTTTAACTCGCGTTTAATTCGATATACATATTCAAAATAATTGTATGATTGTTTTAAAACGAGTTACGCGATGGGCGACGCGAATCTCGATGACGCGTGTAGAATTTTTAAGAAAACAAACAGCTTTTATTTAAGGGCGAACAAAATAATTCGGCTTATACACAAGAATCGAGGACGACGGTGACTTTGTGACGGTGGACGAATAGGCAGACTACGGTCACACCGTCGATCGTTGCCGATTATTTTCGTTTCCGTTCTTGCCGTCCGAAGATTTTAACGGAACTCGCAATCGATATTCGAATATCGTACGCGTACTTACGATTCACAATGTGTGGTCGTCGTTCCGCGTGGAAAGAGTGGGAGGATGAGGTGGAAGATAGTTAATTATTATGCAACGTAATAAGCGTATACACCGCAAACACGTATATGTGCTAAAAATGAATTCGCCGAAGTAATTTAGCCACCGTAACTGCGGCAAATTATTGCGCCGCGGACGTGTTTACATTACTATTTTAGTTGTTTAGTGTGGTCCTTACCTGCAAGTATGTGATACGTTTTTAAACGAGTTTGAATTCGGTATACTTTATCCAAAGTATGTACGTATACGTATGTGTATACAGATTCGTTTACGTTATAGAAACCTGTGCTTTGATGTCTTAATAGACAATAAAGATATCAAGAGAAATACGAATATGAACACCGTTGGCGTTGAATGTATTGGTTTTTATTTCGTAGGCGATAGTGAAAATAATACAATTTCGAAAATTGCGGAAATTAAAACAAAATTTTATCTTCCGGTAAACATCGAACACATAATACAAAATACGCGTAATTGTTTTAAAAAAATACTTCGGACAGAAATATACGTGTTTTACAGATTGAATCGCGTCATAATCTAAACGTAAGATTAAAGGCGGTTATTTATTAGATAAATAGTATTCTTATATTATCCACGTTAGCGCGTTCGATTTATTTTTAAGAAAATCGTAATAAAACCAATTATTGGATATGATTATTGAATTTTCGAACGGTCGACAAAGTAAAATTCCAAATATAATTTTATCGAAGAAATTCTGGTTTACAAACAGTTTCGTCGATACAATAAATTTAGTAAATAATGTTAGGAATATGGCTTATATCATTAGCTACGTTTATTACAAACGTTATCGGCAAATATTATCGATAGGTGTGTTTTGGGTTCCGACAATATTTTTGAACGAGTATTTTTTTTATTTATTAATAAACACGGTAGCATCTTGTTTCGTTCACCACTTTGTCGACAATAATAAAAAAAACAATCTTTTTCCTATTATAATTATAGCCGTTTATTTTCATATATTTAATTTACAGATTCAAAAGAAACGATTAAACTCGGTCTATATCAGAGAAACTGATAAATTATTTTCGTATGGTGTTCATTATTTTAAAATAGAAGTCAACGTCCCTAAATCTAATAATTTTAAGTCACGTAACTCTTTAAATGGGTATATTGTTCAAGATTTGTTTTATAAAAATATTTTGTTATTAGAAAAGTCCCTTCCAAAAGGAACCACCAATCGATACATCGTCGGCACGCATAAACGCGTTTCTATTCATCCGTTTCAAATCATACGGTAAAATGGTTTCTACTAAAATCGCAAATCCTAAAAGCGAACGTCAAGCGTTTAAACGCAATAGAAAATAAATATTGTTCTCTTGTCGAATTGTTTTATACGTTTTGCGTCCGACTATGATTTAAGTTTACTTCAATTTACGCGTCGCCAACGTTGTACAATATCGTATTATTATTTAGCCTTAATTTTAACGTTGGTAATATAATAATTAACGTACCGAAAATATACGTTTAAATTTTTATATACTTCGCTATTCGTCACAATTTCCAGTTTATTATTATGTATCAATTCAGTTCGTTGTCGACTCGGTACACTATAGAGTTTTAAGATCGAAAATATGACTGAACCGTTGAAAATAAATTCGAATCGAACCGCGTTCTGTTAGCTAACGTACGTTGAACATTACTAGTGTCGTATAGGGCGTCCGTGCTTCACACTACCTGGGTGTAAATTGGCCAGCTAATTGTTTCATAAAATTGTGGGCACGCAATAATGGTAGTTAGACAGTTAAAATCTAATTTAAATACGGTTATTGGAATTTCGCGTAAAGTCGCAGTGTGGTGACTACCGAATGTCTGAAATTTGCCAAAATCATTCGGTTTCCGTCCTTTAAATACGACTTTTTCGTTGTTATCGATTTGGTCTTTTGTTATTCGTTAACACGATCAATACGTAATTGTAACGCGAATATCGTATTCGATATTGTTCCGCCGGAACAACAATTATTAAACCGTCGGTTGTAACGAGGAAAACGGCGAAATTTTCGACGAATTTATTTTGGATAACGAGGACTAATTCCGCGCGTATTTGAAGTCGCCGACAAGCCTAAACGGTCGCGTTTTACCGATTTATTTTGTAGATCTTCCGCGCGTACAACCAAACCGTAGAACGCCCGGCGTCGTTTACCGTTGATCCGCTAAATATCGCGTACGGAACGTCGTCGACGGATACGTGAATGACGCGACATTTCGAATCAGCCAGGGTGTGCGTTATCGATAAATTTGTCGCAATAATAACGAATCCTATTCGAAGTACGTCGACGAAAATCGTTGGTAATAAACGTCGATACGATTATATACGTGCGCATATATGTCACAAATGTTCAACTTGCGGGTCAATCGACCGTTCATTTCGGCGTTTCGTGCGTAATAATAACGATAGCAAAAAAACACACCCCCCCCCCAAACTCTCGTAACGTTCCATTAAATAGTCGTAAAATCGCGCATATTTTATACACGCGTATACACACACACACACATTTATATATATATATATATATATATATATA